>VYZT01044754.1:0-18829 GCA_013400735.1 Pomatostomus ruficeps
CACAGTGTTTTGCAAATTCCCACAGGCTCTCCCAAGTCAACAAAACTAATACCAAAGCTTGTTTCCTTTCCATTTAGAATAAATAAATCAGATTTAAGTTACCCAAAAAGCCTTCTTAACATTATATTCACTGTACACATGATGCTTGCTAAACAGTATTATAAAATTATTTTAAAAATTTCTCTTAATACCTTGGTTGCATAAGTTGGTTTTTCTATTGCTTCATCCCCAATAAAGAAGTCTAAATCATCCACACCTTTCAAAACCCTCCTTTGTGCTTGATCGACCACTTTTGCCGACTCTTTGATAGCAATACCTTCAACAGAGAACACAAACATTAGTGCAGGTCACATACCCTGCACTAAAAAAAGAAAACTACATTGAAAAAGCAGATACACTGTAATCACAACCATCCTTTGTTTCAAGCATAACTCAGAAAAGCTACAGAGAACACAGATAATTTGACTGCCAGTCACGGGTAAGCATGGTAAGGACTTTAAAAGTAATACAGTAACAGACTTAAATACAAGTTTAATTTAGACACTCAACATGCAATCAGGAAGCTAAAATACACACAGAATCACTAAAATAAGATATCCCTAGAGACCTCATTTTATTCAACACATGTGCTAATTTTCTGCACACTCCAATAATAACAATAACAATTTTAAGTATTATTGTTAATGTTGTTATTCTTTCAGATAGAATCACTCTACAGCTACCAGCGTTGCAGCACCAGCAATACCTACTGTAGTTTTCCAAATCTTACTAAACGCCTTTAAACACAATCCTTCACACAGATGAGGAAATTCCAATATACAAGCAGCATTAATATCAGCCTCAACTATTCAAAGGTTGTGCTCTGAAAACTCTTTCAATAGCAGAAGCATTTTTCTAGTTCTCACCTTCTGCAAGAAGTTGTTTGTTCACAACTAAGATTTAAAAACTTATGAAAACAGCTGCAGGCTCAAGCCCAGCAGCCAGGGGAACACAGCTCCAGGATCTGGACATCCACGGCTTGCAGAGGGGTAGAGCACCCCGAGCTCACTGATCCTCCCACCCTCCTCTTCCCACACAGAGCAGCACAAGCACAGCCAGGAACTATGAAGCTGACTGTTGTGAAAGACCGAACAGGATGGAACAAAAGTCATTATTTTGAGCTCTTCAGGAAGAAAACTGAATCATACTGCAACTTCTGTAGCTGCTTACAGGGGAGCAGAGAGGAAGCAGAAGGCTGGAGGAAGCCAAAGAGAGGGGGGGAGATGGGAAGCAGAAGCTAAAATCACAGGGAAGGAAATGTCGCAAGGCAGGTGCTTGCTGCAAGTCAAGAAAGGAACCTTGACAAATATTTTCAGGTCATTGTTACAGAGCTCACACATCTGGAGGAATTCTTCTGTCCAGAGGTGCGTTATCTCCAAGAACTTTCAAGGAAAATCCCCCATTTGGCACAGGATTGTACCAACTTTCAAGCCCAACTGGTTTCACACTGTTACAAGCCTAAAGCAAGTTGAGAACTCTCAAATATTTTGCTGCCCTCAAGGCCAGCCTTGTTCAGCCCTGGGTTTGAAAGGCAAAAATTAGGAGCAAACAACCCGAATCCAGAAGCATCTCCTGCAAATACAAACAAGAATATAAATCTTGCTGAAACCTCAGCTGCGGTGCCTGAGGATGGGCAGCACTCCAGCAGTACTCGGAGCAGTTGCCTTTGGTTTGCTTGGCACAAGAATTAAGAGCTTTCCGAAAATAAAAAAAAAACCCAGAACATCTTTGCATTGAATCAATTTTTGTGCTGAAACACTACTCAAGCCAGTTTTTTCTTTTACAAGTAAAGAAAAGGCCATCAGCTATCACAGATAAACTGAAATAATGAAAAATCAAGGGAGCTACTGGGTAATGGAAAGAAGGTGACTCCCATTTTAACATACAGCAGGAAAAAGCAGATTAAGTGAATAAAAATCAAGAAAAATTAATGATCTAAGACCTAAAAAGCAGCCAGGGAAGAAAGCAGTGAACCCAAGCCTCATCAAAAAATTGGCCCAATATATTCTCATTTACTCCACTTTTCATGCAAGCATTTATCATCTCTATAAAAGCAGAGTCAGAATTAAATCAAGAACAAATCATAAGGAGATAAAAATTTGTTAAGAGCAGGAGTAAGATAAGCTACAAGTGAACAAGGCACAAGGAATGCTGCTCAGACCTGCTCAACAGCAAACATTAATTTTAGATAATCAAACTGATAAAACACAACTACCACTGCTAGAAGTCCAAGGAGAAACCAAACCGTTTTTCCACTGGGAATAATACTAAGGAAATTACAGACACCAAAGTGTTTTTTTGCAATAGTTTCCTTTGAAACGAGATACTGCTTTACTCTGTTTCTGTTTTTCTAGTGTGGATTAACCCAGTGCTATTTTATTTCATTCGAGGCAGAGGATTAACACAAACTCATGCAGTTACTGTAATTATCTAGCTTGGATTGCTGCACAAATGAGAAAAATGCCTTTTTTATTGAGAGAATTGCAGTCAAGGGCCATTTCAGCTGTAGGAACATGTAGACTGAGCATCCTTTTTTCGATACACCACACTGTATCAAAAGGCTGTCAAAAAATCTCATTTCCCCTCCTTCTCTTCTACTTTAATAGCATCCCTGTTGGACAAATTTCTCTGCTTAATGATCTGACAGGTCATTTCATTCCCACTGTTTAAAGTGTCATGATATTTCTTCTCTTTTGGAACAAGAAAGCGATCTTCAAATAAAATAAACCAAATCTGAAGATGCAGAAAAAGTATGTAAACTCTATTTATCTGAAATTAAATAACCACTTGTCCATTTATAATTTAACGATTGCTATGAAGTTTAAAGAGCAATGTAAGGGCTTTTCCAATATTTAGAATGTTTTTATAACTAATGTTAAACTAGCTTTTGTGTAAGAAGCAAAACTGTAGAGTGTTTTATATGACACTGAAATAAACCTAATGAAGTTAATTCGGAAAACCAAATAATCTAAGAAATACCTATTAGAAGCCAAAATAGAAGATCCTGAAAGGATTCTCTGAATGATTTCTCCTATTCTCATACAAGTGAATGAGCCTTGTCTTTCCAATGAAAATTACTTTTTGAAGTACATTTCCTAGGAAAAACAACAGAGCCTGAACTACCAAGTTCTATTTTGAGTGACCGTGCTGAAGTAGTATTAGCTCCAGCTCTCTTCCTGCTGTATTTGCAAGGGTAACTGGGTGTGCTAATTATTCCTTTTCACCAGGATGTAATCCGTGATTACTTTGGCATGGGGGAACAATGACGAACTGCCAAGTGGTGTAGGAGGTCAAAAGGTGAAGCATTTCTAAAGGAAGCCGAGTGAGCTCCACTCCCCGGAGTAGAACTGTAACTCTTCAAGTAGGAGAAACGGTTCAGGAGACAGAGAGCAAATAAATAAGCTTTCCTACACGGGGGAAAAAACTGACATGGTTTCTTCTTGTATTTGCAAAACACAATAAATTAACATAGCTGTAATACTGACAACTACTAGGCAAGCATAACATTTTAAACCCTAGAGATATTAAATCATAAATTTTTAATTTTTTCCAGTTCTAATCAACTCAAAGTTTCACCAGATAAATCACCAATCGGGAAAGAACCTCCTAAAAAGTAAATGGAGCCATGGAGCTACTGGGTTTTTACATTATTTCAATTCCCAACAAATTATCTTCACTATTAGTATCATCTTTAATGAATGTTTCTTTCTGAACTGAGAATCCACAGCAAAACAGAACTGCCACATTATTACTCTGTGTCATCACTCAGAGGTCAAGTCACTCTCTTTATGTTGGGGTTTTTTTTACATGGCATGTTACAGAAACTCCAAGAGTAACTTCAGCACGGATACACAAGCAACAAATACTTACATGAAGGGATAATGAATTGGGGTTCAGTATTACCCGCATATCCGAGCTTTGTATACCTGTTGAGGCAAGAAAAAATCGACTGTAATATTTAATACCACAAATAACAAAGATATCTCCCTTTTTTAATGAACAGACCCCTCTTCCCATATCAGGACACCACACTGACTTTTCTTTAAAAATGAACAAACAAAAAAAACCCCTAAGGCAAACTAAGAACTTCTCTATTTTAAAGTATAAAACAATGCTGCCTGCCACAGATCAAGCATCACTGCTAACTTCTACTCTGATAACATTTTACTAAGGAACACAAAGCATGCAATTCAATCCATCGACGTTTAGGAGTATAATTCTGTCAGAGCAGTTCTTCCCTGCTCAGCAGCTAGCATTTCTATAGAAATATTTTCATATAATGAATGCTAGTGGTGGAAGTGTTTTTGCAATTCCTAACTACAGGGGGGAAAAGCTGCCCTGCCCACGGACTGCCAGCAGGGCACAAGGCAGGGCTGGCCATCCTCATGTCACAGGTAGCTGATAACGAAAAGTCCTAACAAAAGACATTCCATTTCACAAAAGGGCAATGGTGGCAAAATGGGTCTAATAAGAGTAAAAAAAGCAAGAGGAAAATAAGTGTATGCCTTCACCCAGCCTCCAGAACATGCTATGGATATATACATTTTCTTCACTATCACAATGTAAGAAAACTGAAACAATTAACAAAGCATTCATGAAAAATAACTACAAAACTCAGCTGCTGGAAATGCTGTCACCAAAGCAGCATGGGCAAATTCGAAACCATGCAGACCAAAATGCACTGCTCTAACTCAAGAGTTAGAGCCTACCCACATGTTTTTTACAAACACAAATGTAACACAGTTCTCATTTTCTTTGTGCAGTCTGCTGCACTGAATCAGCCCCACCAGCAGAAGCATGAACGTGTAGTAGCACCTCTACAGCTTCCAGCACTCTGACGTAAACCCGGAGGATCTTAGGAGGTGTAAGGCAGCAGTAACTGTACCAAACCCTGAACTCACGGCAGTAACACACAAGAGGTCGGGTTCCCAGGCTGGGAGAGGAAAGCTGCTGCAGCAGGTCTGGCCGTGGTGCCTCTCACCAGCACTGAGCAGCTTGTGCTCCAGCCCAACACCACCTACACCATTCCTATCGCCGACATTCACTGCCCCTGTCAGCGCCGGGACAACGCACATCTCCTCAGGGGGAACGTGCGTTTCTCTCTGAGTAACAAAGGGGTTAGCACAGGACCTCATCTAACACCAAAACTGCTTTGCAAGAGACTTATTTTCCAAGCTGTAAACCCGATCTTGTGTGTAATACACTAACAGTTGTGAGCAACCACGCACAGAACCTTGACTTCATACCGATCAACAGGAATGTTTACAGGCAAAGAAAACCTCACAGGCAAAAGATGATGGATAATAAAAAAAAGAAACTAAATATCAGGAAGAACTTCACACCTCATGAAGACATCAGCATTAGGCACTGTATGTGCCTCAGCTCAGGACACACGACTTGGATTTTGCTCATTGAAATTTAATATTCTTCTTAAAGATCTACTTCCCAAAAGAAGTATCAAGAATTCCACAAACTGGTGCTTCGGTAACCTATCACGCAGAGTAAAACTGTTTCACTGCATTTATAGTGTTTTAAGAGGCTTTTAATACCACAATTACTAAGTAAACCAGCAAATACTGACTCAATCCCTCTACCTTGCCCTGCAAACCAGAACTGTGGCATGCAGATTTTAAAGCTAAATCTACACAAGAACTTTGGAACCTGAATGCCACATAAACCTACAACTAGATTAGAAGTGGTTTTTAACAGTTTAAAAAGTTAAAACTGTTTGATTATTAAACTCAGTATTTCAAAGAAAGCAAAAGCTGAACTCCTGCAGGTAACTGGCAGCTTAGTTGCTTGCGGGTGGGAGTTTGCCCAGCACACACACAGCCAGCCGACTGAAAGAAAAATAATCTCATGAAAGATGCATTTTACATAAAAAGAGTGTATTCAGACATAAAATCGGCATATATAAAAATACTATGGCCTACTCAGCAAGAAGTATACTGACTCAGGGAAAAGAAAAAAAAGTAGTGCATTTTTAGGCTTCCAGGAACAGAAAGGGAAAAAAACCTGCATGACTTTTGGTCTCTGAATATTAGTGCATTGTATCAGCAAGTCTCCCATGCAGTGTCCCACACAACACTTCACACCTCTCATGTGCCAAGACTTCACTGCACATCTGGAAACCCAGCACTGCTGGCACACAGGTCAGAGAAGGACCCCCTGCTCCCCTGGGAGCCTCAGGCCCACAGCACAGCCAGGGACCATGGCAGAGCCCATAATAAACACTAAGCCTGATTTGCATGACTAAACACATATTGAGATATTCTTGAATTAAAATAGAGTCTAAAAATGATAGGTGAGGCAAAAAGCTAAGGTGAAGCTGAATGAAAGTTGATAAAAATCTTCAGTTTTCCAAATGCACAATCTAGTAACAGTGGGATTCCTCACACTCACAAATTAACTTTTGCAAATACGAGGCTTTATTCAGACTGATCAGATCTATTCTATCACTGTCACTCGAAGTAAATATTTAAATCACATGAAAAGAAGGATACTATAGGCAATCCAGATTCCACAAGTATACAGTCTCCACAAGGATTCATACTTGGCAAGTGTGTCTGACTAATGTATGATTCAGAGGGGAACAAGGCACACCCCATCTTCTTCAGGGCAGGAATCACCGCTGCTATGAAAAAAAATCCTGATAGTGGAGATATCATAAGGCAGTACCAATAATGGATTTTCCATAAGTCACCCCTTGTCTTGCTACAAATCGCTGAAGAGTGGCAGAAGGGACTTGCATGGAGACAGGCAGGCACATGCCACTAACGAGACACAGACTCAGCTCTCCCACACGGAATTTGGGGCATTCAGCAGTAAGAGCACAAGGCACTGCACACAGGAGTGTAATGGTATAAGCTGATTTCTATTAAAATCTGTAACACAGAACTGATTTACAAAATCCCAAAGGTAAAAGCCTTGATTGTTCGGGTTTTCCTTTATTTCTCCATGTTCAGCTCCCTGAAGTGCTTCTGTAGGCCTATAAGCTCATTTAAAAAAAAAAAAGAAAAAGGCAAAAAACCCTAAGAAACAATCAGGCAGAAAAATTGTTGGAGCTTTAGTTCAGAAAATCAGCTACAGAGTATCCAAGAGCAGTACATAAAGTCTCTCTACATATGTGCAAGTCTGTATATGGGAAACCATACATATACCATGCCCTCCCACACTACCTCCCAGTATATGTGTGTGTGTGTATATATATATATATAGCCTAGGAAGTATATATGTGTATATATATATATATATATATATATTTATATACACACACACACACGGTGCTGATATTCCCCAGTGACTCCGCTGTAACACCTTCTCCAAAAGGCAACACCACTCTCTAGTCTACACAGATAAAGTGATGGGACAAACAAAATATGGTATTTTTGTAATGGACATTCAGAGCACAAACAGGTTTGGGAGAGCAACTAATGAAGGTTCTTCCTGAGTTAACTCTACTAACCCATATCTCACCTATCAATGGAGAAATTCCTCCAGCATGTGATCATCACCCTCCAAAACTCACATCCTGAAACTGCACAGCAGCTCTGCCCTCTCTGCCCAAGAGCTCTCTGGAAGGACAGTCAAAGGGCTTTCCCGCAATGTTCTCAACAGCACTAATGGGATTTCTTACATGTGCTCTCTCACCTAGAATAGATGTTTCCGAGGCTGTGACACGAAAGCAATGTCACTGCAAGGTTACTTATGCATTAGTCACACAGACAATTTTAAAGCCAGAAGGAAACAGTGCTGAGGGTAAGAACTTGTAATGAGGATGTCATTACCAGAACCTCCATCTGCAAACCACAAACTATGACCACGTGCCTTTGCTCCACTGCTTTCCTGCCCACAACAAATGCCATTCTCGCGAGTTATACACCCCAGTTCAAGCACAACTGCAATTTTGACAAAAGTGAGGGATAGGGGGACAACTGCTTTGTGGGCAATGCAGTTGTCCAGCTGCTCCTGAAGTACCACAGAGCTGGTGGGGGTGCAACACAAATTCTGAGTGTCATTCTCTGACACTTTCACACAAAGACAGGAGTTAACCAGGCACAAGCAGATGAGAGCACCCGAGGACAAGCGTCACCTGATCTCCAACTCCTAGAGCGAATCTGGGTTGCAGCCTATTCATCAGCTACTCCTAATGACCTGGGCTAACAGAAATGTCACATTTAAAATGCACACACAAACAGTAGTAAGATGTACCTGCAATGCTGCTCCCACTGGAAAGATGTAAAGCAACTTGAAATACGAACAAAAGAAAAAAGAAGCAAGTGGGAGTAAAAAACCCGAAACTGAAGGCAATCAGAATGGTCTCTTTCTGGTTTACCTTCAAGGTGCATCATTAGAAAAACCAAGGGTATTTTGTTCAGAGAGGTATCTTTTTCTTGTTATTCATCAAACTGCTCTTTTCATGATGATTCTGAATTACTATTCACCATCTGAGCTATAACCCTTCTCTTCAAATTCTCACTCCAAATACAACACATCCTTTGCCAGCATCTCACCCCGCAGATGCAATGGGCTTCCCAGGCACCACAGCCTGGACAGCATACGTGTGTAACTTCCAAAATTCTGCTCTGGTGTGTACCACAGCCTGTCCATCAAGTCCAGCAAGGTTTCTCTAACTGAGCACACCTCAACTCCTATGCAGAACCTGTCCAAGGGGCCATGCTCCAAGCAAGTGTAACATCCAGTGATGGGATTAGACTTTACACAGAGTTAAATGCATTTATTCTTAAATGTAAGCGGATACTGTCTTTTCACAAGGTGTCACACTTGCCCAGGCAGCAGAAGATCCCTACTCCATATCCTCTTCCATGCAAATGGGTCTGCAGCCAATCTCCCATTTCTCTTGAGTGCCTTTTCCCATGCATTTATGAACTCTCCTGAGGCAGCAGTGCCTTGCATTTCCTTACTGAAACCATGTGGAAAAAAGACTCCAGGAAATGAGGGCAAAAGACAGCAAGCAAGATCATTGCAACACGCATCATTCAACACACATTCATTGCTGGCTAAATCACCTTAACTCAAAAAATGGTAATTAAGTAAGCAGGATATAGAAGGCAGTACAGAAAAGCTCAGCGTGAAGATTCTAAGGAGAACATGCACATGGTAATATATTCAAAAGGGCATGAAATAAACCACATAGCAAAAACTCCAAGTTTTTAAACAGAATGGAAAGGGATTTTGCTCCTCAATACCAGCTCCTTACATATCGGCTATCCATCAAAGGCTTTATTAAAAAGGGCTTAATATCCTTTCCTGTTTTAACTGGATAAATTCTACATAGACAGAAATTGTAAGATAGAGACCATGTTTTTACTGTCTGATGTCTTCTGGTAACAGCTGCCTTAAAAAGAAGTGGAACATTTCTCAAACATGGATGAACTCCTAGTCTTCATATACAGAGCCTCATGTGACTGAAAAGCCTGAACAAGCCCTTATGTTTTTATTTGTTGCTTTTCTTCTATCAGGATTGTTCTCCCATCCAGATGGGACTGAAAAGCCTAGGAAGTATTTACTTTTCAAATCCCTGTAAAGAGAAATGATGAGAAAATTACAGTGAAAGAGGAAAGTCATCTTGCCTCTTTTTCCAGCTCTAGTATCAGGTGTAAATCACTTAAGCAGCAGCAGAAGTCCCTGAAGAACTCATTATATTAGGAAAATGGGACTTGTATTAATAAATTAGTTTACTATCTCTTTTCAAATGTCCTTGATAAAACACAAGACAGCAAGATTTTGAAAATAGTCATGCTTTTCATAGTTTACATATTTAGCTAATATATTTTACCTATTACACATTACTAGTTCGCATTTTTAAATAACCGCTGCTTCTGTCAAATTTTAAAACATTTTTGATCAACAAGTGTTTCAAGTAATCAACAGTGGAAACCAAAGAATTGGCTCCATAAATGGAAAAACCCACAAGATTAGAAGCACTCGGAGATAAAGAACCTTCTTAAAATGTAGATAAGACACATGAAGGGATGGTAAAGGGGAGCATAGTATTTCAATGATATACGAGTCTCCTAGACAGCAGAGGTGTTAAAAATCTCAGTCTACAAGCTTGACCTTGGAATTAACTGTATTACTGTGTGTTTGAAACTACTATTTTACAGTATTTCCTCCCAAAAATATCAGCCCACTTAAGCAAGAACCTTCACCTTGACAACAAATACTTCTGTGCCACATCCTGAAACTGTCACAGTAAAACAAACCATAAGCAGATTGGTGTGCAATTTAATAAATGAGCTCAAAAGCAGCTTGGAAGAGAAGTGCTTCTAGCAAACATTTATTCCCTAAATAGATAAAAACCACCTTTAAAAAAGGCTGATTTATCTCTAAAGGTATCTATATTTTTGTGTAGAAATTTATCCAGTGCTGTTTGTTATCAGCAGCTACCTTTGCAACTCAGAGCACAGACAGCAGTAATGCTTGCTAGTAAAACCCAGCTGAAATGGGAAATGAAAACCACAAAGACGTGGCTGCACAGAGCCAGGCCAGAATGACCAAGAGGAACATGGGGGCAAAAGCAGCCTGTGCTCACAGCACTCAGAATAAATTCCCATGTCCTGTAGTACAGGTCTCCAGGAGACATTTTTGACACCAGTCTGGAGAACAGAGGAAGCTACTGCACTGTCCTGTTTCTAACTTCACTAACAACTGGATGGGGTAGAAAAGCAACAACTTTCAAATTTGTTCTATGTTTAATACCACCAAATCTTTAGAAACCAACCAACTAACAACACTGGTAACCTGGCTCTAGAAAAGTTCTCCTAAAAGTAAAGAGGAAGATAAGATACATCTATGTCTAAAAGACTGGCTTATGATTGAGCCACGAAAAGTGGACTTGAAACCAGCCCCTACTTAAGTGTTTTCAACTAACAAAATCAAAGTTCTGGCATTCTGATGATACTACCATCTAAATTTGTAGTCCTTGTCCATTTTATTTGTATTTTTAAACCCATTTCTGATATTTAATGCTGGCACATACTTTAACACAACAGTTAGAGCTTTCCTTTGACTGTGTTTTCCTCAAAGTAGGAAGACCAAACGGCTTTGGATATTATCTTTGTATAATGAGAGTGGAGTAGTTTGTGTTGGCGAAGGTAAAATGCTCCCTTTTTACTTACTGCTTCCTTTGAGACTTCTAGCCTAATTCATTTTAACAAGTCTCTTAACAGTGCCTCTGTGTTACACCACGCCCACACAGCACTCACCTATACTGATAGGCTTTTTAATAAACTTATATTTAATTTTTCCAGGTTTTCTGAACATTTTTTACAGCCTGCCTACTCCATACAGTATTTCCAAATAATGAGGAAAAATGCCCAAAAGTTTGGCAGTCTTACATGAATAATTACTTAATAGTATAAGTTATTAAATATGAGGGGGAGATTTATTTGGCAACTTTCTACATCATTTACCCAAAAGCTGAATATCAGGAGTTGGACTCGATTATCCTTGGGGGTCCCTTCCAACTCAGGATGTTCATTGACTGCACAGACATTCATCAGAAGCAAAAAACCCAAGAGAATGAATTAATTATACATACTTTTCAACAGATAAAGCTAGCAAGGATCAATTGAATAAACAAATACATAACCTGCAAGTAAACAAAATCCTGCACTTGAAGAAATTAAATAGGTAAAATCTAAGTCTTATGATGCAGAAAAAGCCTGCCTTGACTTGGAAGTTTCTTCAAGCAAAGGCAATACAAGGGCTAAAACTATAAAGTTATTCCACATTTAAAAAAAAAAAGAAAAAAATTGAGCTTTTGTGCTCTGCACCGTTTCAGCACTTGGGAGCTCCAGCTTTGAGCCAGGAGCTGCTTTGCCATGGTCCCAGTCACAGCAGCCTGGGCAGAGGGCAGGATGCCCTCCTCCTTCAGGAGGTAACCAAATGTCCTCCATCAGAGCAGGCTTGCACTAGAGCACCCGCTCACATATTTATCATGTTACACCACGCTCCTCATGAAAGACGGTTCTGATTAGAAACAGTTGGCTCGTAGAAAAAACATGCCCCATTCAGCTGTGGACAGAAACATACCAGTAAATCTTGTCTAATATAAAAAGCAGGTCTCATTTAACAGGATCACAGAGATTCTGAAGTCTGACTAAATATACAGGCAGACGTATTGTGAAAGCTCTTGCAGATGATAAACAGTGTTTCTTATCTAAGGCAAGTCATGACAAAAAAATATTAATACTGAAAAGCTAGGTAAGTGATAAGGTGTTAAGTAAAGAATTACAATTTGGATTCATCCACTGATAGTATTTATTTATCAAAATGAAGTATCAACAGATAACCTCCTGTCTGCATCTTGCTCTCTACAGCCTGAGCATGCCAAAACACATCCTGTGCACAGCTGCAAGCATTTGCACTGACCACAAGAGACTAATAAAGAGAAAAAGGAAATCCCAGGAAAAATTAAAACCTTACATTTATCTAGAGTTTTTCCATCTAGTCTGAAAAATGCAAACCCATGATCAGAACAAAAACAAAAAAAACAATCATATTATACCCTACATTAAGTCAGTGGATAAAATTATTATTTTTCAATTGTGGATATAACTGAATAAACAAAACCCCAGCAATACATCAGTACTAGCACTTGGAAAGGATTGATGCTTCATTTTGATGGTTAAAGTGATCCTGCTATGGGGCACTAACAGGCTTGCAATCCAATAGGTATTTTTAAGCATCTACTCAAGGATGATTTCTGTTAGATTGGTACACCTAAATATATTTTAGTTCAGTGACCAAAACCAAAAATTCAAGATTAAAGCAATAGAGATTCCTTTTCTTACACAGAGCAGAAAAGCCCTTGAAATTTCCTTGGGGACAAACTGAAGTATGTTTTCAGCTATTTTACCTTTGAAATCAACCTTGTCTCCCTAAAGTCTTCTAATTTCGGATAAACATTCAAGTTTTTTTTAAAAAAACGTTTGTTTGAAATTGTCAAAACCTTTTAGCATGTCCCAAAGAAACTCTGCAATGATGAAACTAAATGTTGAAACATGATGTTGAAACTTTTCAATTGCATGAACTAACAGACCAACTGAAAAGTTTCTTATGTGTGCCTACAAAACAATACAGAGGATGGATTACTACTCAGAATGGATGTAATATTTCTGCACTCCTAAAAACTGTATTTTCAAGTAATTTAGAGAAGTAAATGTCCATAGGAATCATACAGTCCACACACTTGCTGGGTAGAAAGTCCAAACCAGGTACTAAACACACTAAGGAATAAGAATGGAACCTGCCCTGTCCCAGGCACACCTCAAACCCTGCCCTTCCTCAAACCTCACCCCAAGCAGGAGCTCTGCAGTGCACAGAAGGAGCTTCATTTATCATTAACTTTACTGATCCAGCCCAGGGATGCAAGTGGGTTTGTCCTCTACCCTGAAATGCCACCGCCCCTTTCCTCTGTATCAAGCACAAGTGAGACACAGGAAGGATTGGAAGGTGCCCTGCATCTTCAATGGCTTCTGAAATGGAATTACAAAAACAAAAAAGTATGCTGGTATATAGAAATATATGTACTCCTAACTGAACTCCTATTATTCCTAATTGTATTGCATACTCTGAGCATTTAGTGTTGCAACACAGACTGTGATGTATTAGAATCATTTAAGAGACGCCACAAGTCATCATCAGCCTTCAAAGTCTCCTGGCAAATGTTTTTTAAATGTATTAGATCAATTCTTAATCTAGTACAATTCCTTTTTCCACATTAAGGATGACACATTTTCCCCTCCCTCCCTAACCACACTTCAGCCACTGGCAAGTAAAAGATACTCTTAAAACCCTGGAAGACTATTTTTTCCATATGCCATTAAGGAAATATTTTGTCCATGCTTTCCATATTGAAAAATTACTCCTGGGATGACACAACACAGAGAAAATTCATCCCAAATGAGAAAATTTTCATGAAGACTGGAGCTCACAGAAGGTCATGACAAGATATCCAGCTGAAGTATGAACTGCAAAAATATCTTGACATCTTTATACTAAACATAGGTTATGCTTTGAAAAACCTGCAGAAATAACCCATGCCTGGAACATTAGGAAAGAAGAATAATTTCAAGCCACAGTATGAGATACTAAAAAGTTGCAGAGCTCACAAAAGAGACTGTTACTTCTCCCTACCTTGCTTTTATAGCACTGGATTTCTCACCTCACAGATTTTGCTGTCTATTGAAGATTATTGCTTTTCATGGATCTTGTACTCCTTTGCACTCTCATGTCAAAGCCCAGGAGAGAAACAGAACGACATAATCCTGTCATAACTTATCCTATCAGAAGGCACTCAACCCATAAATACTTTGCTCTCCTTAAGAGCGTGAAGCTACAGAGATGTTGCATGAAGATGAACTAGAGCAGTAGGGTTTGTAGAGAAATCCCCAAAGCAAAGCTCACTCCAGCCAGCTCCTGCTTCTCTGAGGTTCTGTATGCCCAAATTTACTCTTCCTTCATTCACAGCACTGCTTATAGAGACGGAGCAGCCAAGAAACTCTCAGAGATGTGACTCATTCCAAAGAACAGCTTGCAACTCCACACCAAGAAACGCTGGAAATCCTGAGCAGCCTCAATCCTCCTGGCTCTCAGCTCAGCGGGAACCCAGACTGCCAGGAGGTGTCAAAGAAATCCTGAGTTCCCACCAAGAAGAGGAAATCTTTCTCCAGTCAACCCCAAAACCTTTAATTCACTCCTAGTATTCAAGAAAGAAGTTAAAACACATCAATTTTTGCAACCTGTGTATGGAACATGAAAAAGGTGTCTAGCTTGGCATAAGAAAACAAAATCCATGGCAACAGGTTGGGATTTTTTGCCCACAATCACATAACCAATTTATTCAAGAAAAGGGTTACCAACAGACATGACCCTCCCAACAAAAGACTCTTGGGTACATTAGAGAAGCTGGTCATCCGTGACACTCAAATATTGAATGGATCTACCTGGCAGCCACTGAAAAATGCCACACAAACCTACAGAAAACAAAGTTCAGGTACAGAGAAATACAAATAATATTCTTTAAATCCCTTTCATTGCTATAATTAAGTTCTCATTTTGGAAGTGCAGTAGTTACACAGCCACTTACTTCAGCTCAGCTGAAGAGCCATTAATTTGAACACTTGCAATTATCTGCCATCCCAAATGAGCTAATTCAGTGTTATACAAGTGATACTGAAGGAAAAAAGTGCATTCACACAGAAAGACACAGTTAAAATCTACTTGTCAACCTAATCAAGCTAAATTCTAAAGTGGCGTAGGAAGAGCTTTTAATCATAACTTGCAGGCAGTGCTGTATTTGCCTGTAGAAGAGGCAGCAAGAACAATTCCAATACCCAAAAGGCACAGAGCAAAAGACTGCAGCCTGCTGTGATTAAAAAATGACTAAGAGCCTTTTCTTTTCTTTGGTACATTGCTCATATACTTTAGGGGAAGAACTCCATCTTATTTTTCTATTTTGAATTTTTGTTTTAAAATGCATGTGTTCCATAGATACACCAAAGTATGAAGTAAGTCTCACTCACAGCATACCTCCTGCCTTTGGGAAAAATTGAACATTTGTCAGTGTTTGAAGGATATAAACAGAACAGCACATAGGTGGTACTTTATAGCTCATTGCTCATGGACCTGGCACCCATCTTTTGTGGAAAGAAGGGAAAGAGAGGAACTCTAAGCAGCCAAGTGAAATCAAATTCACTACTAACATGGACAAAGACTTCCTGACAATAAGGTCCACAGTGTTGTTCTACGGATCACCCAACAAAACTACAACATACTTAAAACTAAAGTAGACAAGGCAATGTTATAGAAATACATAATACTGGGTTTAACAGTTATGTTAAACTAACTGGGCTCTTCAGATTTTTCATATCATGTGTGTAACTCTACTGTACAATTAAAAGGACAGTGCTTCAGACAAGTAGCTTTTTAAAACCACAATTAAGTATTTACCTGCTCTTACCAGGTATCAATTACCTTATTTTCTAGGTATCAAGTTTGCTTAAGCAAAGAATGCAAATTTCAAGGTAACAAATGTACCACTGGAAGAATTGCGGCTGCTCCCATAATCTGACTGTCATGTCATTGATTAAACTGATTTCGCAGCTCTCACTGTGTGACACTTACTTAGATGACCCCTAAAAAGTTTGACTGAGGTGTTAAAACCTCTGGAAATGACAGTGACCACATGATGTCCCCAACCTCTTCTGTGTTTTGGTCTCCTTATGCTTTGAAATAAGTTCTTATCTTTTGTATAATCTGTGCAGGCTGATGCTGAAAAGCAAAACTCCGCTGCCTTTCTCATCCCTCTGTCTTAACTGGCAAAAGTGCACACACACATTAAAACCCCCAAAATGTAACACTCAGATAAAAAAACTGAACTGTAGCTACAAGCTCAAGACACACAGGAAGACACTCTTTAATACCTCTTCTACACTTGCCCTTTTGCTGATTGAGGTAAACTCTCCTGAGACTGCAAACTATCAACCCTTCCCTCTGAAAAAAGCCTGTTTATTGGAAAACCACTTGAACATTTAAAGCCTGTTGTAACAATGCAGTTCCTTTCACCCTTCTGCTTTGGCTGTATTTTCAAAACCTCTTTTCCTCTTTTTGGGGGCTATATTTAATTTGTCTGCTTTCTGTCATTTTGGCAGACAGGCCAGAACACTGAGACCTCAGCTGATCTGCACTGCGCACAGGACTAACATAATTTGTGTTCTCAGAGACAAAGTGAGATGGACTGGGAGGGCTGCACCAATTAAAAAATAAAAGCTAAGACCATGATTATGCTATCATATTCCACTGAACTACTACCCACCTGTTTGTTATTCATCTCAATTATTATATTTTTCCTTTTGAATTTGCCACTTTATACTTTTGCCTACCAAAATTAATGAATTCAAACCACCCCAACACTCCGTAATCTTTACAATGCTACGAATCTTTGCCCCTACTTTCTTGAAGCAGAACTTTACAGAAGAACAGCCTTGGACTAGGAAATGCATCTGAAATGAAAAGCCTGGAGAGCTGAATAGACTGGGCTGCATTTAAAAAAAACAGTGCACAGTAAAACAGCATCTTAGGGTATTTTTTAAAAGATTTGTAGGGAAATAAATTAAAAAGGAGCAAGACATGGCTAACATCATATTCAGGAAATCGCAGAGTACATCCTCTGAACTGAAGCTGATTAATGGTGTACTTGCACACACATCTTCCCCAGGAACATTTGTTTCAACATTCGTGTCCCTCAGTACACCTCTCACATCAACAAGACGAAGTTGTTTCTTACACAGCTCTGTGCTTGCACGCTGCTCCTGCGGGGCACCGCTGAAAGCTTTAAGTGAATTTCTAATCCAGTGGTCACAACCTGCACTTTACAAACCTATAAAGACATAATTATTGCCCTTAATGGGACTACCTATGATACACAAACATGTAGGATAGGAAAAAGCCTCTGGTGGCATGTGGCAAAGTAGTTACAGACCTTTTGCTTTGAAAAACAAACAGCACATACACACATGTTAAACTCACATGTACTTCTATTACACTCAGCTACACACCCTCATTCCTGCCGTGCTAACTTTCCTCCATCCCACAGAATTCAAGGTTTTAGTTCTGCTTTCACTACAGGAATGACTGCTTCATACAGCTGCTAGACATGCAGATATTAGACACACACATACATATATCTGGTCTTCTTAAAGACCGATTTATTAACGTCCTACACCAAACAGATTCTCTTGAGGGGAAGATGAGCACATGCTTTCAGAAACAAGTGCCTGGGTTGCAGAAGAACACGCCCTTTCAAGAAAGCATGATAAATATCTGCATCTACAGAGCATTCACTGAAAATTTTCTTTATTTTTAGCACGAGGGATGAGAAGTGAAATAAAAGTAAAAAAGGAGTTATAGAAGCAGCCTGCCATCAGTGGTAGCTAAAGAGCCCTGAAAATACACCCGTGCTTTCCCTTCCAACGAAAAGCCGATGTCTGATGGAGACATTTCCTCTTTCCGATGGCCCTGCCGCCCGCGGGTCACGGCGCGGTTTGCACTTCCCGAGCGCGCTCCTGCGAGCGCACCACGGAGCCCGCCCGGCCACCTCCGGGGCTGCCGCCCTGCCCCGGCCTCCGGGAGCCGCGCAAGAGCGAGCCCGGCTCCCCGGGGCCTCCTCCCGCACCGCTCCTGCCGCTGCGGATCACCGGCACCGCATTCTCTCCACCGCCCGGCAGCTGCTGAACGAAAAGAAGCGTTTCCAAAGCGGATTTGGTTCAGGTTTGACACTGAAAACTGCCTTATAAGGTATAAAAGCCCGAAAGCAGGAAGAGGCTTTGACAAAACTAAGGAAGTTCCTCTGCGCCTGCTCGATGGGAGGGGGAGGGGTTTTTTCTTCCACAGAGAGAAGTAACACAGAATAAATGACATTATCCGCACGTTAAAGAAATAAATAAATACACACGATCCCCCAGACGGTGCCGGGCAGACCGGCGACTCCCCCAGGCCGGGGCATCCCAGGGGCTCTGGGCAACGGTGGGAGCCGCGTCCCCGCTCGTCTCCCCCGGCCCCGGCAGCCGGACAAGGACCCGCACCCCGGCCCGGGACCGAAGGGGGCGGCCCCGACCGGCCCGAGAGCAGCGAGTGGGGCCGCGCCGGGACACGGCTCCCGCCGGACGGAGAGCGAAGGGCGGGGAAGGGAAGGCGGCTGGATGCTCCCCCCGGCCCGGCCCAGCCGAGCCCAGCCCGGCCCATCCCATCCCTCCCGGCCCCG
>VYZT01044754.1:19042-31495 GCA_013400735.1 Pomatostomus ruficeps
GCCCCGTGACGTGCGGTGGCGCGGCCTCGCCCCGCCGGGCGGAGCGCCCGCAGCGCCCTCAGGGCGGCGGGAGCGGCGCGGGGCTGCTGAATCACGGGCTGTCACCGGCTGCCACGGGATAGCACCGGATATCACCGGCTGCCACGGGATATCACTGGATATCACCGGCTACCACGGGGTATCACGGGGTATCACCGACTACCACCGGTTATCACGGGATAGCACGTGATAGCACAGGGGCAGTCGGGCTGGAAAAGACCCCCGAGGTCACCGAGTCCGAGCAGGGACCGGACACCACCGTGTCAAACAGACCATGGCACTCCGTGCCACGTCCAGGCATTCCTTAAACACCCCCAGGGACCGCGAGTCCACCGCCTCCATGAGCAGCCCATTGCAATCACAGAATCACAGAATTGTTCGAGTTGGAAGGGACCTGTGGAGATCATCCAGTCCATGCCCCCTGCCCAGGCAGGGTCACCTGAAGTGAGTGACACAGGAACACGTCCAGGTGGATTTGAAATATTTCCAAAGAGGGACACTCCACGCCTTTCCTGGGCAGCTGGAGGGTGCTGCCACCCTCAAGGTAAAGAAGTTCTTCCTGATGTTGAGGTGAAACTTCTTTAGTCCATGGCCAGTGTTTCTCCTCCTGTCACCGGGCACCACTGAAAAGAGTCTGGCGCCATCCTCTTGGCACCTGCCTTAAAGATATTTATGTGCATTAATTAGATCCTTTCTCAGTCTTCTCCAGACTAAACTAGCTCAGATACCACAGTCCCTCCTTGTAAGAGGAATACTACAGCCCTCATGATCTTTGTCCCAAAGAGGGCAAGGGACAATGCACTGTTGGGATCTGGTGTTCAGGTGGACAAAATATAGTCTGTGCTCTTTCTCTCTCTTTCCACATTCCACAGCCCTTCAGGCTTTGAAGGACAGTGCTGTTCCCATCAGGTCTGGCCCAGTCCTTGCCCTGTAGGTGTACTGCAGCCACACACTACTTTTTGTTTGTTTTCAAAGTATCTCCGTGTTTTAATAGTTCTCATGTTGGGGCTTTCGGGTATTTTCAATCCTTTGCTTGCTGCTCCTGCCTTGGCAATGAGAAGGTGTGAGCTTCATGACATAATCAGATGTCAAGCTGTGAACAAATTTGGTAGTCCATCAAAAGGAGTAATTGTCATTTTCAGGACTCAGCAGGCACTAATGGATCTTAATGGTTTTAATAAGCATCACCAGAGGCCTCCACACCACAGTCCTTGTCCCAGAGATCTGGAGACCCAGTTAAGCTCAGCTGTGGTCCCTCCGTTTTTGTCTGAGCTGTGCTGTAGGTCTGTGCTGTCCTAGCCTGGCTTGCTGGCTTGATAATAGCCTTGCCTCCAGCACTGGTCATAGTCCTGGTCTGACATCCTGACTTCACCTCAGAGCTGTGTAGCTGCAGGTGACCCCGTGTCCCTTAGGGAACCCTCCAAGTATCCCCACAGTGGTCTTCCTTCCTTCTTCAAGCATGTTCTCACCTGGTTTAAGCTATCTCTAGTTAAAAGGCTCTTTGCCTGGGTTCACTGGAGGGACAGACTGGAGTCAGTGCCAATGCAAAGGAAGGACTAGGTACATGCCCTTCAGGATGAGATAGGAGGGAGCAAAACCATCCCTTTTGGTAGCAGCAGCCAGGCAGTTCATTTGGGAAGTTCAAGTCACCATCTGGCTTCCGTGGGCTGCCAGATCTTCCTGAGGAACATAAGCAAGGAAAGCAGATATTGAGAATATTAACATTTTTATTTTAATGTCAAAGGAAATTATGAATAGAACATTATGAGACATTTTACAGATAATGAAAGGGATTTCTGCAGGATATTGTGTAGCTTGTGAGCTGTGCTGCGCTAGAATATTAAAGATTAATATCTCCAAAAGCTTTTCAAAGAAAGTGCAAATAGCTCTTTCTTATGTATGTGCTGCTGTGTGTGCATAGGTAAATATTTATCTAAAATAAATACAGTTGGGATATAAACTAGCATGTGGACTTTTCACTCTCCTCTCGGTTTTATTACCTGGTAGTCAGGGTTATACATGCAGCAGGTTCGACTGCTGCCTCTGGCAGATGGAATCATGGAATGAGAGAGCAGCTTAGGGCTCCAGCTGCACGGGTTCAAGTATCCTCCCAGAGGAGCACAAGACGAAGTCCAAAAACCTGAGGTGTGTGGAAAGGATGGAGCTGGCAGGTCCTGTCCTGCAGGACATGCTGCCATGCAGCTCACAGAGCCAGCTCAGAGGGGATCAGCACCACGGGGTTAATTTACACTGCTACAGTGAGATTTAAACAGAGCAATCATTAGTGTTCCATAGCTGACCAGTCTTTATTACCTAATATTTCCAAATAAAGCTCCTGATTAGCCTTGCTAAACCTTAATAGCAAAGCCAAAGGACAGAGTAGAATGGCTGCAATAGTGTGCTGGAGACTTCCTGCTGGCAGAAGCATCATTTCACTATAAAACTTTAAATCAAACCAAAAGCACTTACCCTAATGCACTGTACAGAAAATACCCCGTAGCTGGATTTATCTTTTCCTCCCTGTACACGTGTTTTCTGGGAAGCTGTAGGGCACTGAGCAGAAGAAAAAGGTTGAGCAGAACAAAAAAGTACTGCAGGTCAGATGGAAAGTGAAACAACTCTGTCGAGCAACTCCATTGCAATCTCTTGCTATCAGTGTGTGTTCTTCCTGCATGAAGAATGACACTGAAAAAGAGCAGTGCTGCTGCACTTGGTTTACCGAATTACAGTGGAATTTAAATTTGAGGACCAAAAAGCCTAGGATTTCTCTCAGTATCTAGGTGCCAAGTCAATCACAGTTTTGCAAGGGAAGGAGTTGAAAGACTGAACTCCGTGGCCATGAGATCTCATGTTTCATTTCGTTAGTCTTGCCAGATGCAGTTCTTCAGGTGGCTGTGGACTCAGGCGCCAGTCCAATAAAATAAAGGGGCAAGATTTCTCTTTAAGCAATATTATCTCATATTTTTGGACCATAAACACAAGTAATATACAAGATATATTACTCATCCAAATTCAAGTAGATCAATCTAAATTTCAATACTAGTTTCTGTATAAACCTTTTGTAGTTTTATGCATTGCCATTTAGATTATCTTGGTGGATATTTTTAGCATACAAGCTTTGTGCTTAAATTACAAAATTGAGCTTATGAAGCTGAAATTCAGCTAGATCCAGCAGGATTGCCGTGCTGATTGGTATCTTTTTTTCATGGAAAGGTTTTCCAACCTTTACTTATTTCTTCAGTGCAGGAACAGTGGAAAAAGCCTACAGTCTGTTTTCATGGTGTAATTTTCTGAATCTTTTCATCCTTATTTGGCCAGAAGTCAGTTCCTGAGTTATTAAAAGCTTTTCATTGTTTCAGCGTGGACCAGAAACCAAATTTTTAATGTGTAGAGGCAATGTTTTAGCATATTCTGAATCTTACCAATGGAATGGGAGAGAATAAAAGCCTGAATTGCCTTTATCTGATATTGTCTCTGGAAGTGTTCAAAAAGCACGTGGATGTGGCACTTGGGGACATGGTTTAGCTGTGAACATGGTGGTGCTGGGCTAGTCTTAGAGGTCTTTTCCAACCTTTATGATTCTATGAAATCCTATACGGCACATATAATCCAGCAGCAGCATCCTTCTGTGATGCACCCAGTCCAGCTTTTGTAAGCACAGTCGGATTGCAGGTGATCTTTTCCTAAATATCCATGATAACAGAAGTAATTACCATTGCAGAGCATCCTCCTTCTGTTGCCATCTGCCTCAGGCAGTTTACAATGTAAACACAGAGCAAGGGAATGCAGATGAATACAAATGAATAAGGAATGAGAGGATTAAAGTCAGAAGGAAAGTATTTCTATTAATCAACAGGTAAACAGAGATGCAGTCTAACAGTTTGATTCGGATGGAGGGAATTTGCAGACAGCTTCCTGCAAGTGTTACACAAATAAGTCGTGGGGCTCAGAGTTTTCCAAGATGCAGGTGTGATTTACCAGCTCCAGCAATACTAAATGTTAAAATTTCACAGAAGTACTTCAGCCCAGAGAAGTGTGTACCCAGACAAAAGCCTTACAGATCCCTTGCTAAGCTGTGTGGGAAGCTTTTCAGCCTCCTGCTCATTCTGGATCGTTTTCATGCAGTTAATGGCCTGCCCTTGAACATGCAGAAAGAACAGGACTGTGAATCCATATATAGATCCAGGCCTGGGAAGCACAGTAAAGTGCAAGAGAAAAAAGAAAAAAACAAAACAAAAACGAAAGGAAATTCCAGGGGTGGAAGGATTTTGGAAATGTCCAGGAAAGCTGAGAATCTGATGCCTGGATCAGCATGTTGCCATTCGGATTGGCATAAACTGATTTTAAAAGGCACATGAATATCCAGTACCTCACACTAAACAGCCCTTAAGCCCAGCTGAACAGGACAATAAAAGCTAGAGAAACAGCCAAGAAAAATCATGTCTAGTTTATCCATTAGACAATATTCCTTTATTGTAAGTATTTATTATAAAGTACACTGTTTAATCACTTAACCATTGTGTTCTGAGTATTTTAATATAAATAAGCTTTCCAAGAGTTGAGAGAATACTACAGAGAGCTAAAAAAACCCAAAACATTTTATCTACCCAGATATAAGATGTGTGTAGATTTCCTCCAAGAAGGGCCACAAGCACGATTGCAGCGTAATTGGTTGATTTTGGCATAGCTATAGCAACAGCCATATGGGAGGCATGTAATTTCATGGAGCTGCACATGGTGAAGTCATGGCAAACTACCAGGAACTCATTTGATGTGGCTGCTTTCCAAGAGTTCAACGTAGATCAACTAAAACCATTAACTTTCAAAATATAATTAGTCAAACCATATTTTTTTTCTAAATGAGGAATGGGAAAAAACCCAGCTATAATTCTTGGTACACTGAAACAAGGTGTGTAAGGAGAGAGAGAAACTTGTGAACTGGGGCTTGTTTATATTTTTGGGCTATTATGATGATGACACCACTATTGCCCAATTTATTTGATAGGAATAACAGCAAATCATGTATCAAAAGAGAAACCTAGAAAAAGAATTTGACTGAAAATATGATGCCTCAAGCAAGAACTTGGTGTTCTGGGCTGAGGCAAAATCTGCAGAAGTCAAGGGAAAATGCATTCCTATTTACATCTTCCTTTTCCCTTCAAAATTGGTTATCTTTATGCTGCTCTTCTGTGCTTTCTCATAATGAATACATCTTAATCCTTTATCCTGCCTCTGTAAGTGAATTAGCAGAAGGATGCAGCAGGATTCCTACAACAGCAGAGCAGGACAGAAACCTCTGCCCCTGAGTGGTATCCATTGTGCACAGGCTCCACACAGGCACACCTGGGAGCCGAGGAATAGCAGTGCAGTGTTTGGCCATGATCAGATCTGTGCTTTCTTGTGTAGCAGAAGCATGATTACGTGTTCTCAGTTGCACCTATTTGCTTCCTTAGCTGGACCAAATGTGTATTGCTGCCTTTTTCATGTGACTTATGCATTTCAACTGAACTGAGAGCCTAAATCAATCACAGCTGTAAGTACCTGACCTGCAGCAACTTCCATGCTCACAGTGGAATGAACGTTAATTTGAGTAAAACTCATGATAACTTGCAAATTTATGTAAAATCACCGGTTTTAATTTAGCGATCTTTTATTTTTCATTCAAAGATGTCATCCACGTGCTAAATAAAACCAGTATGTCACCAGTTTGCAGTTTAGAAGCTGTTTAACAGCTTTGTGAGGTTTCCAGCACAGCACAGAAGCCCACCAGGGTAAAACCAAGCCTTAAAACAGAGGCAAGTATCAGAGCAAGAAAGGCTGGATTGGAAAAGAGGATTAAGGTGAACCAAGTGAGTAACTTCTAGAAAGAAGTATCATGAAGAGTCATAGAGAGTGCAATGGCACCACGAGTTTTTTACCTACCCAACTTTTTGAAACTGCAAGTAATTGAAAGTGTGACAGGTAAACAAATGGGTTTCTGTTCTGAGACACTTCTCTGGCTTTCACAGATGCTTATCAACTTTTGAGAGGATTTGGCTGTTAATATTTGACCTCTCATTCTAAATGGCTTTTCGTAAGAGGATTGTTTAGAAACACTCATATTGTACATGTTTGGATTTCTCCTTGGTGTGTGACTTTTGATAAAAATATATTTTGTTCAGCTGACCCAAACTGTTGACTCCTCAGATTAGCTTTCAGAAGACAATAGATGTTATAAGGTTATTTTATCACATCTGTGGTCACTGGGCCACATTACTCTTACTATATTTACATCAAGATAATGCAGGGAGGAGAGGGGGACTAGGAGAAGAATTTGGAATTCACATGGACAGGTGTTCTTCTCTCGATACAGCAGGGTACTGCTTGAATATATAATATCAGTCATCTGGATATTGTAGGATCCACAGTTCTATTGGAGAAGCATGGATAAGCACTCTCCAATTGTCTCTAGACAAAATGAGACATAACTAAAAATACCCACTCTGATGGGTTAAATAATTTCGCTGTCTTCTTTCTAGCAGGAGAGGGAATGTTCTCTCTCACAGAACAGGGAACATTCTCTCCACCAGAGCTGGGGGAAGGCAATGAACAGCTCGTGCAGCATCTTTTTCTATTATCACAGCTATTTGCAGTCCAAGTTTCTTATTAAGATGTATGATTTATTTAGAAACAATATATAATACTAGTTAAGTTAGTCAACAGTGGAACACTTTAAAAATACTGTGTTCTTCGATAAATATATAACTCAGTCTATTTCTAGTGACAATGCTGCATGCATACAAAATGGAAACAATTTCAAAGCACTATTTCTGAATGCTGGGTGCCTCCATACTGGGTTTATTCTGTCTGTTTGGTAATATAGAAAGAAACTGTTAAATCATTTCTGTAAAGCTGGGATTTCTTGTTTGTCCTGCTCAAAGACCATAGGAAATTTTCCTGAAATGATACCTTAATGAATCACCAAAAAGTATAAAAGCTGATTTGCAGATCTACAGTGCTGTGTCTTCTGTCTTGAAGAAGATCACTGCCAGTTTTTAATGATGTGGTCTTCACATGTCCAGTATCAAAAATATATCAAAACTAACACATTGTATCCAAGAGTTTCTCTCACTCTGCTTCTTTAGAAAACAGTACTAAAAGCAAACACTCTTGTAAATTATGCTAATGAATATGTTAATTGGATAAAATCTTATAGACAAACAGATTATATTAATTATGTTAGTCCTTACTGTGAGAACAGGGGCATTAAAATCTCTATTTGGAGCACTACAAGCCTTTTCATTTTGGTGCCATCCTAACAAGCCAACAATACACTTTGAAACATTTTGATCTAAAAATAATGCAAGGGGCAAAGCCCCAAACCAGTAGCTCTGTCCATGCACTTTCAAACCTGATTACATTTCATTGTTGGTGCAGTCTGAGAGCATCTGCATTGAGAAGACCAGTGGTGTTAAAATCAGAAGATGTGAAAAACCAAATGTTCCCTCCAGTGTTTCTCTGCAGAACAGCTTCCAGTTTAATGCAGTTGTGTGCTTCTGTATAGAACCCATATACATACAGGAGGTCTCCCTTGCTGATGGGGTAAGAATCAATATGGGGCATTCATTCCTTTGCTTTAGGCCCTTCCTAGGAGAATCCCTGCCGTATCTGGAGCAGTATGCATTCCCAGCAAGGGATCAGTTCCCTATTGCCATATTGGGCAATGCTTGCATTCCCTTTGAATACCACCTTATGTTGCAATTTGCCTCCGTGAATCATTGTGATTATTCACCCAGGAATGTGCAAAAGCACAAATGTAAAAATCTGTTCTGTGTTCTGAACATGCAGGGTCAGATTATCAGCAATTCCATCTGATCAGCCTTGTGCTGCGAGAACTGGTTGACTTGACCTTTAGAAAAGTTGCTTTAATGGGGATATTCAGTGCCAATAAAAATCACTTTTTGCTCTCTGTTAAGGCCTGTTTGGTGTTTTTGGATGACAGCTCCAGCAGCACAGGTATTCATGCTCACCCACGCATTTCTGCCAGCCCTGGTGTTCAAATGGCTCTCTGGTTGTCAACCTGCACAAAGGTTACTCATGCAGCCCCTCCTGCAAATGATGTCTCTCAATGGCATGGTAATTCTGGAATTCAGAACACTTCCTAAAGGTTTGCTTTCCATTTACGTTTTGGTTTGCTTGGATAGGCTTTCAAATGGTTTTTAAAATTGTCTTTCTTAAAGCAAATTATGATCACAACTCATCTACTGAAAATAATTGAGTGATAGCAACTTAGTCATTTTCAGTCTGGGAAATCCCATTGCCAATTAAGCTTCCTGTTTTCTTTCCTATTATAAATCAGCAGAGTAAAGAGACTGAAGTAAGAGATGGCAAGTTCCCCAAACGAGTTGTTTTCCTAGTCGGTAATTTTATTACTAGCTAATATTTGCAAGTAATGTTCAGTAGGAAGCACAAAAAGTTCTCCATTCCAATTAATTTTCTAAAGCTGTTAAAAGTAATGGTTGATAAAAAATTATATCACAAAAGTATTTGTGTTTTTTACTTCTATTACATCTGCCATGTAACATTTTCATAGTGATCAGCATAGATTTTATTCAAAATAATACATTTTTAAGCACTGAGATTTCTTAGAGCCTTGTCATCAGGTAAAACAGTTTAGAAAACACCCATATAACAGCTCAGCAAGGGTCAAAAATACAAAATGTAAATACACAAAAAAGGGTCTGAAAACAGAATGAAATTGTAACTTCAAGAATCTGACTATATTTCCTATATTCATATGAATATTTTCACTTCAGCCTCTCAAGAATTGGACCAGGAGGAGGAGAAGGCAGTGAGGATAATTGAGGAAAAGAATCATTCCCTCGGTCACAAGTGGCTCCTTGCAAAGCTGGACTTAGGATGTGAGCACACCTCAAGGACATCTGGGGACAAATATAAGACAGTTAAAACTCAAATAATACTCAAATGCAAAGAAGGTGAAGTGGAACAAGGATTGCAAGTTGTGTGATAAGATTATTAACCAGTGGCCTAAACCCAAGCAATTTTCTGTTATGTCACAAGGCTCTGCCTCAGTAAATGCCTAACAGCTCTTGTGTTACTGGGTCACAAGGGACTGGCCAAACTCCTAACTTTATCAAGAGCTGTTAAATGCATTGGCTGAATTACAGACTTCCAGGCAAGGATATTGTTACCCATTTATTTCTAAAAACTAGAAGGATGTGCCATGGAAACAACTCCCTGGTTTCCAACACCATTTTCCCCAGGCATCCATTGGGGGTCTTGTGGAGACATGAGAGTTCTGAGCTGGAAGGACTTTTGATCTAAGCCAAGAGGACAGGGGAACACCCCACTGTCATGCATCTTACTCCGAGTCGAGTCCTGAACACTCAGACTGTATCCTTTCCCTAAGGAGAATAGGAGCTGATCAAAACTGACTTTGTCAGTTTGAATTTTGTATACAGTTTCCTCTGCTGCTTTGCCTTGTTCATCAACATGAACATCTTGTTCATCAAAGACCTGTTCCAAATTCTTTTGAAGGAAGCATTTCTCTAAAATAAGTAGATTCAATTCCTTTGAAGACATCTATTATGAGACCTACAGAGTATTAAATTTCATTCTTGGGATCTGATCTGTTTCTTTCAAATCAGCTTTTATGTTCTTGTAAGTAGAACATATATGAACAGAAGCTAAATTCAAATTTTCTTGATAAGTGCAATTTGGAAGGTTTGCATGTTTTGGGGATGTTTTATCCTACGAAAATATTACAGTGCTGCTGGGCAGTATTTGTAATTTTGCTTTGCCTATGGAAATGGTATTAATGTAACTTAAATATTCACAGCAAGAAAAATAAATATACAATATGTGTACATTTGCAAGATACATATTGTTTTATTACATGTGTTTACTGACATCTAGTTCCTGAAAAAGGCACAGTAAAAACAAAAGGGAAATAATTTACAAAATGATTTCAGAGAAGACACAAGATCATCATGTGAACTTTTACAATAGGACTCAAATTACTTAATCAAGAGCTAAAAATACAGAAGTCCTGTGATACTTCTAAGTGTAATAAATACAAACTTCCAGGCTTCTGACAATGTTGACCTGTTTTTCTCAAAAAGCCCCAGGAACTGCAGCGTAAGTGCCTCATCCTGTGATGAAGAAATCCTGGCTCTCCACAGAAGGACAGCAGTTCTCTCCTGTTTGCCCACCCCAGTCAAAATGCTTAAAATCAGAACATTAACGAGGTGGATTTAACTGTATTGCCACATTGAGATGCGAACTGTGTAGCCTCCTAGAAAAGAAAATGGACATAGATGTGAGTACACAGGGAGTTACACCCGGAGAGCTGGTCTGAATTCAGGTGGGATTCCATGTGCTTCCCCCTGTCAAAGGAGACTAAAGCATAAAGAGAGAAAATCTGTGTATCACAGATATTTTGTCATCGCTACTGCCAATCACTGTCAGAAAACATTTTCCAGGGGCAGCAAACCAAGCTGAGCTTTATTATGCTTGTTCTTAAAGGTGAATTCCCCTGTTCCAGAGCTTTTCTATCAATGCATGATCATGTAAGACAGAAGACCCTGGGAATCTCAACTTTCTCTGTTGGCTTATTCACTCTCCCTGTTCCAAAGAACACATGCAGTGGTTTGTTGTTCTTTTTTTTTTTTTAATATAAAGCATTCACCCTATTTTAATATAAATAATGCATAATATTTTCCAATATATTATTTAGTAAAAGCACTTTTAGATATAGGAAAGTACTATATATAGTTTTCCCTGTCAGAGTACTGTAGTCACAACTCTTTGGTTTTCTCTTCAGATTTTTGCCTGCTGATGAACTGACTGACCTTGGATAAGCCATGTAAGTTTACTGAGTCTCTGTATACATACTAAACAAAGATCTGCAAGAGCCAAGAAAACTAGATGCTGTGAGATGCACACATGTTTTTGCAGTTACATTTTATATAATTTTCAACTTCTCTGAATTCCACAGAATGCACCATTTCAAGAGGACTGCTATTTTCCTGAAGATTTGTCTAAGAAATTCATTTTACCTAAAATCTCTTTTCAAAGTTGTAAAGTCAAAATTTCACGTAAAAGCACCGTATTGCACATTTTGGCAATTTTGGCCGAAAGGCCAATAGTGATAGTGAGGCCAGAAGAGCAACAAATCAATAGAGTATTTATAATGTAATAATCTCAGAGTACATCAAAAGAGGACAGTTTGAACTAAGAGCATGATTCACTGCATGTCCTGTGCCATTTATGCTATAAATGCTTCAGGGTAGGGATTGTATTTTACTACTTCTAACAACCGGTTTTATGGGGCATCAAACATGTCAGATGCCTCTTAGTGCTACTGTATGCAAATTAAAATACAGCTATATTAAGAAATTCAGGCTCACAAAAAAAGCCCACACCATTTTCAGACTTAAAGTTCTTAAAGGTTTTTTTTCTTTTCTTCTTAAGAAGTAGCTTTTGTTTATATACAGGAAATAATTCAAGCCTAGCAGCAAAACTCACCCAGATATTTGATGGTAAGATATGAGATAATGGATTTTTCAGTCACTAACTTGTAGGAAGGCTGAAATACCATGTTTGATTTCAATAGGTTGTAAGCATGAGCAGCACTTAACTCCACAGCTACATCATATATATCACCTAATTAAGTATGCATTGCTTACTATTGTTTCTTAGCAATGTATAATGTAAAATATAATGTTTGCTGTAAAACTTCCAAAATATGTAATAGTTAAATTTTGCAAAAAGCTTTATTTCTGTTAATAATCTGCAAGACATCACATACACCATTGGTTATCTTTAGATTGGCATTGTGAATTCAATTCTTAAATATTAATCAACACTGAGACTACAGGGAGTACTAATATAGACTACAAAACCAAACCAAACAAGACCAGAATCTGATTTTGCAATTTCATCTAAGTGTATGACAGTTCATTTTTTTCAATATTTTTGATAGACTTTTTCTAGTATTTCCTTTTACAGCTTGCTAGTCACTAACTTATACATCTCAAAATTAAGGGCACTGTGCTTTAATTTAGCTTGCATGTCTAGACAATATCACTTTTTTATGCTCTTAGATAGTGAAGCAGACATCCACTTTAAAAATTTAATTCGTTGCCACTACTTTCAGGTGCTGTGAGATTTTGTATCACAGAGCATAAAGATTATGGTAACTATGAAACTAAAGTTCCACCACCTCACTGCATTTTAGGACATTTGTCAAGGGTCTTGCACACTTTGGTTTTTCTTCTTCCTTTTTTCGTTTTTTTGACAGACTCGTTTCAAGCTCCATCCCACTTCTCCATCTCTACTTCTTCACTCCGTGCTCTCTTCCTCTGCCTTCTCTGTTCCTCCATATTGCAGTTTTTGTTTTTCTTTTTTTTTTTT
>VYZT01044754.1:31518-224916 GCA_013400735.1 Pomatostomus ruficeps
TTTTTTTTTTTTTTTGACTTATCTTACAGTTTTGGAAAAGCCTGTATAAATGCCCATCTCTCCGGAGGAAGCTCTGCTCCATCGGAGCTGTTCCACCATTTCCTCTTTGGGGATGATCGATCTCTGTGGAACAGCCGGTGCTGCTCTCGCTGCCAGCTCCGCTCCCGGGAGCCGCGGCGGAGCTGCCCGGGACCCGCGGGGGGATGGCCCCGCTGGTGCTGGGACCAGCAGGAGCCCGGGGCTACCAGCCCGCTGTGGCTCTGTCCCGCTGTGCGGAGCGGTGACTCCACATCCCCGTTCTCCCCGGTGGGGCGGCACCCCGGGGGGAGTCCGGCGGCAGAGCGGCGCTTCCCAGCGGGACAGGGAGCGGGCACGGGCAGCGCTGTCCCGGCTGCAGACGGGATGGGCGTGGGGATGGGCACGAGCATGGGAACGGATGGAGATGGGGATAGGGATGAGGATGCGGACGCGGAAGGGCGCAGCGATTGGGCCTGGGATGGAGATGGGAATGGGGACGGTGATGGCAATGGGGACGGGGATAGGGATGGCGACGGAGTTGGGGATGGTGACGGTAACTGTGATGGGGACAGGGATATGGATGGGGATGGAGACAGGGATGGGGAGTTGGACGGGGTTGGTGATGGGGACGGGGGTGGAGACGGGGNGCCGGACGGAGCGCGGGGGGCGCCGGGCCCGGCGCGGCCTCAGGTACCGGGAGCGGGGCCGGGGGCGGCAGCGGTGCCGGGAACGGGCGGGTCTCCCCGCTGCCGGGGGTGCCGCAGGCGAGAGGCCTCGCAGGGCTGAGCGGGGCTAGGCCCGGCAGGGAACTTTGTCCCTTGGCACGGGCGGGAGGACCGTGCCCGCCCGGGCCGGGGGTGTGTGAGTGCCTCGTGTCCCGCCGTCCCTCGGCCCCGTCCGCCCGTGACAGCGGCGTGGGGAGCGCGCTCTCCGCTCCCCGCCTCGGGGGAGCCCCCCCGGCCGGGCTGGGGGTGTGTGGAGGGGCTCTGCTCTCCCCAGAGCGAACCTGCACCAGCAGGAGTGCGTCCAGCGCGATCGGGGAAGTGATTCTGCCCCGGTGCTCGGCAGTGCTGAGGCCCCGCCTCGAGTGCCGTGTCCTGTTCTGGGCATTCACCACAGGAAAGACTTTGAGGCACTGGAGCGTGTCCGGAGAAGGGCAGCGGAGCTGCTGAAGGGTCTGGAGCACAAGTCCTGTAAGCAGTGCGTGAGGGAGCTGAGGGAGTTCAGCCTGGAGAGAAGGAGACTCTGGGGAGACCTTCTCGCTCTCCACAACTCCCTGACAAGAGCCGGGAGGGGGTCGAGCTCCCAGGCAACAGTGACAGGACCAGAGGACACAGTGTTAAGCTGTGCCAGAGGAGGTTCAGGTTGGACATTTGGAAGAGTTTCTTTACAGAAGGGGTGATTAAACATTGAAGTGGACTGCCCAGGGAGGTGGTGAAGTTACCATCCCTGGAAATGTTTAAGGAAAGCCTGTGCCATGGTCTGCTTACAGGGTGGTGTTAGGTCATGGGTTGGATTCGATGGTCTCAGAGCTCTTTTCCAACCTAATTGATTCAGTGATTCTGAGCTGGCACCACTGTCCTGCCTCACCGGGGGTGTGGGGGGTCCGTGCTTCCCCTGCTTGGGCTGCAGCCCCCTTTCCTTTCCCCCTGCGGTTTCCTGTGTTTTAGGTGCAAGTGCAGCACACTCATTCTTTCTCCCCCGAGATCCCCAGGGCTTGAGCCATGTATCTTTTTTCTTAGGCATCCACTTTTCTCAGAGTGCATTAAGAAGACTTACTAATTTCCTTCTCTTTGTTCCTGCTTCTTTTCCCCAAAGATATCTGTCGGCAGGAAGGAGACCCCCATTCACTCTGAGTGCAGTGATTTCACCGATTTCTACCTTGCCTGGAAGGCTCAGCTTTCAGCTGCCAGGGTGTCTCGCTGAGGGCTGCCGTGCTGGTTCTTATCAGGGATCTGTGTCTGTATATCCTGTGACAAAGCACGATATGTTTAGTCCTTGCACTGGACAAGATTAGATCTGCAGCATGTGAAATGGATGTCATTTGTAATCCTTAGCTGATGTTAAATGTGGAGCTACTGGTGGCTGAGAGGTTGCTCTGTATGTAGTGAAGCTTAGAGAGGCCTTGGCAGCTTGACATGGAGTTTTTTCTCCTAATGTTCCTGGACAAGAATAACAAGGAGGTCAGTGTCTGTTCTGCTTGTCCACTTTCACTCTGCAGCCCTGAAACTTGGGTGTTTCTAACTCATTGCAGACTTCTAGTCCAGCAGGGTCACAGCTGTTGGGGGTGCTATAGCAACAAACAGACCTGTGTGCTTGGATAGGCTGGTAGCTGGTAAAGACTCTGAGGCATAAAACAGATTAATGCTCTGCATTACTAGTTCTGTATAGGAGAACTTGTTTGAAGCATTGTTTCGTGAATTTTGAGTACGTGCTGAATAGGAAACTTGTTAATTTCATACACAAAACCATTCAAACATTCATGTTCTTTTTATTCCTTAGATACCCAGATCCAGCTGTGCCATGACAGTTTGATAGCATGGCTCTTACCTACCACCAGATTCCTAAAACATATCTTTATGTTAAGCTAAATTCTCCTATTTTGGTATTAAATTAACGTGTTTTCTGTGCAAACTTTGGTCTTGTGTAACTTCTTGTTTAGACGGGAGCAGTGATCTCTACTTGCAGAACTCAGTACTGGCATGGAAAACTTTGTTGCTGTTTTTGATTTTTGGGTCTTTTGCTTCACTATATTCTACAGATCCTACTGGAAACTTTCTTTGAGTAAAAATGACAGGGCTGTAGTGAATGTAATAGTCATGTTGCATAAGGCTCACTTTTCCATCTCTCTTGAAAATTCTTGCCTTTGCTCTCATCTTGTGACACCCTTTGGAGGTTGAGTGGAGGTCAGAGTTGTGTTAGATTAATGTTGCTTTAATGTATGCTCACAGATTTTGATGCATAAATGTAAATCAGTTTACTTTCAGCTTTTTCTTCTGCTGAAAGTGAAAGCAGTGTCTCTGTTTTTTTAATCTCAAAACAAATCAAATATGAAACAAGAATCACCTGATGACAGAACATGTTAAAAGGGGGAGGAGGTTGTATCCCAGAACTTGTATTGTTGGAGCAGCTGGTATAACTGGAAAAACTAAACCCATTTATTTTGCTTGCAAGCCTTATCTTGATATGTTGTCTTTCAAACTGTATATGAAATAATCTTGAGTAAATACAAGGAAGAATTTCCAGTTGACTGGCTTGCACCATGATTTGTGACTGAGCTGCTGTTCTGTGTCTTTTATCATTCTTGTTATGTACTTTTTTCCCTTTTTTAGGTGGTGGTGGGGGGAGACAGGCTGTGTGTTTTCCTCCTAGAACAGCCAGAACAGCATACTTCTGTTTTGCAATGATTTGGCAATTCTTTGACTTACAATGTTCTCTTCCCTACTTGTCAGTGCAGGAAAAGTTTGTGAATTTCATGTGATTTTCTCTTTTTGGGCGGAACTTTTAATGTGGAAATAATCTGCACAAAGAAACAGTTGATGCTGTCCAAATCAGATTGCACATGAAATATCAATGGTGCAGTTATATTTCCTGCCCTCAGAAGGTGCTTGTTGCGTGCTCAGAACAGCAGGGTTGGACAGGCTGCTGAGCCTTTAGTGCAGTCAGCTGTGTGAACATGCACTGTAGACTACACAGTGAGACCACTTTTTATATCCTTTTGATATCATAAATTAAGATGGTGACTCTTCTTACATGATCTAGGGTACTGCAGCATTTTAACATCAAAGTACAGCGTCATGACAAGAAAATTTTTGATGTTTATTTTTCAGAAGATCTTCGTGTAACTGGCTGAAAAATGGTTCTACAAGATGACAGCACCAACTCTAAGACTGTTGGAATGGTAAATAAATTAAAAAAAAAGGAGACTTTAAAAAGTCTCTGTGCTATTTGCTGAAAATTCTAATGATATTAAGAAATGCCTTTTAAATGAATATTTCTTTAAATGTCAGATTTCAGCTGTTATGTGTAAAGTTACACCATGTGGAAAGCATATTTATTTCCTAATAATGGAAACAAAAGGCAAACATGCTGAAGTTTCTGCTCTATTAATAGAGTAGAATAAGGTATTTATAGTTAAACCATAGTTTCTATTGCAGCCTCTGTGTCATCTGGTGGCCTAAATTTATTGTAACTGTGTGCACTTGATAAATTAAATTTTTTGTAAAGGTAGAGCCCTACAATAGTAATGCCAAGGTTGTGGCATCAGTCCCTGTATGGGGCATTCACTTGAGAGCTGGACTTTAAGATCCTTGTGGGTCCCTTCCAACTCAGAATATTCTGTGGTTCTGTGACTTATTGCCGTGGTGTTCAGGATCTACAGTGAGCATTTGCTTTGTGGAGCAGATGATGGATAATCACATGCTTGTGTCTTAAAAAATGCACCTTCGGGTTTGTTGGTTTCTTTTAAGCAGTTATGGTCATTTGGTAAACTGTGGAAAAGGTCTGAACTTTTTTTAAAATGTTGGGTTCACTGGGGGCTTGTGAGGTCTATCCTTTTGGGCTGCCTCTTAATCTAATAGGTGCATTTGTTGATTCAGGGTATCCCTAAAACAGAGCTTAGCAACGTTTCACATGAATAATAATAACAATAATTTTAATAATAATACTAGTAGTAATAGTAATAATAATAATCCAGCACTTCCAGGCAATAAAACTTATGGGTCTATTTTGTGTAATGTTTCTTTTCCTATGTAACACTTCTGAAGTGGATTTTTTTGAATGTGTTTGTAGGATCTGAGTTTAAAAATTAAAAAAAAAGAGTTTTAGGTAAGGTGGTGTTTTGTTTTAATACAGTCTGTATCCATTTAAGGGAAGATATTGGACTTCCACAAGACGTAACATGGAGGTGCCTTATCTTTCTAGATTATTTTAAGGCCAACAAGCCTATATGTTCTTCCATTACCTTCCTAGTGCTAATGTTTAAATCCTTTGCTTAGGAATGTACACTTAAGAATTAGTGCCTTTCTCTGCATAGATTAAAAAATCAGAACTTAACGTCATCAGGTTCCTCATGTGAACCTCTTAGAGACAATTTATGAGGAAGGGATCCTGTTCTTTGTAACTTCAAAAGTAGGTAAGGATCCTGTTTTCTTGCAATTCAGGGCTGTCCTGTTGGCATTTTTGATGCAGACCAGTTCTTAAGGTTCTAGATCTGTATGTCCCCAACACTTAGGATTTGAGCTGCTGAAGACACTTGTGGAACTTGAAATTTTAGACAACGTTTTGCAAAGATAAATGCTTAATATGCCTATGCACACAATGTTTCACACTTCGCTTTTTTTTTTGGTTTTTTTTAGGAGACTATCTTCACTTTGACATGAAGTGTGAAGTTTGTTAGTCACCACTTTTGTTTCTTTTTTACAGTTATTGTGGAAGGTAAGTAGGAGATAAGAAAATCTCTTTTGTGTTCATTTCTGTCAGAGCATATTGCCCCGAATGTATAGAAGCCAAACATAGAGAAACGTGTGGAATTCTATTTCTTTGCATGTTCATGAGTACTCTTAATAAGTGGGATAATGTGTCTGTCTAAAACTTCTCAAAATAGTAGTTTCAATCTGTCTTTGCATTTTGTGTGATGTTTTACAGGGTTTTAATTCTGTCCTAAAACTTAGTGTTTAGGTTTCAGTAGGCTTTTAAATTTCTGCTGAACTTTACAGGCATTGCAGTATTGCTGCTTTGTAACTTTTTTAGTCAACTATTGGCTTGAAGGTGATGGTGCTGCACTTTGGAGTCACCTTTTCTGGTAAAGCTTTTTGCTTTTCTAGGGAAGGATCAGGCAAAGGGCTATATTAGGCACTCAGAAATGTTAAACAGACACTTGGTAGTCAGAGGAGAAAGCAATAGCTGCTCTTATTGTAACACATTAAAAATTCCAACTTCAAGGCATAATTATGGGCTCTTTATTTGGAATTTTAACATCTACTTAGCAAAGGCACAGAAGAAATGGTGTAATGTGTACACAGACTGTGAATAACTTTCTGTGTAACCCCTTATCTAAGGAGTGCGGGATATTCCATCATCCTTTACCTCACTCCTGCTGAGGGATTTGTACAAGCCTGATGTAGACAAGCTGAGTACAAGATTAAGCAGCTGCAGGATGTGAGCGTTATCTGTGCCTGGTCTGCTCACAGAGTGTGTGTGCTGTGTGCTCTGGAGCAGCTTGTGGTGACAACAGCAGAGCTGTGGGTGTGAGGGAGCATCTGATGTGGAGATGTCCAGTTGATGAGGCTGCTGCCATTCCCTCCTGCCTCCCCAGCTACCTCTGTCCTCCTGCCTGCAGCACAGTGGAAGGCTGCAGTGCTCTCCATTCCTAGGACACTTTCCCACTGTCCATGTGTTGTGCTGTAGCCTGGCAGGAATGAGATTTCTTCCTTCCAGCTTGTTTGGAACTCGTTATGCCCAGCTTCCATTTTAGCTGCATATTATGCAAACACACAAGCAATTTTTAGGCTATACATAAAATATAACTTCCTGTAATGGCTTGTAGGCTATTAGTCATGGTAAAATGAAGGCAAAGTTTGTAGAGTATAATATGTAGGATCTATTAGACCAATTCATAAAAACTGCAAAAACCTTTATAAGCTTTCAAGCATGAAAACCTTTATGTTCAATTGCTCGAGTTTAAGATAATACACTTATTTGCTCTCTCTTTGAGAACAAATGTTTTCTCCTTTATTCTGTATCAAGTAAAAACTCTTAATTCCTTGCTGAGTCTTTCACAGTTTTGCCTCTCCATACATATAGATTTCTGCTTTCTTTTGTCAGTCCCACCATTTCATCAGAAAAGCAGAGTAATTATCCAGAACTGATGCCCACACATGGAATATATCAGCAGAGGTCTAGTGGTATAATTATACTTCAGGAACTCTGCCTGTTCATTTTTCTTTTGAAAGAAGCCCTTTAAGAAATGGAGGAAAAAGTGTCAAGATTTGAACATGGCAGAGGCTGTACAGAGATATGAGTCAAAGCAGGAAGCAGTGCTGTGATCTCCAATGCACTTGTGCATACCTGGGCATTTAAATCATTAATCTGGAGAATAGGCTACTCTGGAAAAATGTGATGTTTCTTCCTCACTCACTGAGGACACTGTTGCACTGTCTCGTTCATAAATAATTTGTAAATAATGAAAAGACAGCAAGCATTTGTATGTTGACACGTGGAAAAAATAAAATTCAATTTAAATTCACCAAAACATTAGTAAAGTAGATGACCTCTATTTACTGTGATAGTCAGAAGCTGCTCTCTGAAGATGACTTAGATTTGAGTTTATGGCATGCTATGTCATCTGTAGTTAATGAACTCTTAATAAACTGGTTCTTAAAATACATACATAAGTAAGGTAATGTTAATCATGGAAATATCACATCCATGTCTTACTGACATTCAGTGGAGAGTTTGTAAAGGATTCTAGTACAAGTAGAGCAATGAATGAGTCATCAGTCTCTGTCACTTGCATTTGAAGCTTTTTAGTAATATCATTGAAAGTTTTTCTAAATTTAGGCCTTCCAGTGGGCAGCTGTAAATCTGTGTCACAAATCTGAATTCCCTTGTAGTAGTATTAGTGGATTTTTGATAGATTTTCACTAAAACTGGTTCATGCCTATATTTCATAAATTACCAAATAGCTGTATGGTTGTTTTTTAATTCAACTGCACGTGTAGTCTGCTTTTTTAAGTTTACAATTAATTAGTCTTTTTTTTCCCCTTGAATCACCTCTTGTTATAAGGGTTTATAATTTACCCAAATGTTTTCCTGTGTCTTCAGAAATGTTTATTGAATGCCTCTGAGTTTAAACACGTTTCTGACATGTGTCACAAGACATCAACCTAATTTATACTATCAGGTATCTGAATTTAACAAAACATAATGGTTTCAAATTTTGCAGGACTTGTAGCATAAGTTCCAAAAAGGCATTATGTTTTACCAACTTTTGCTTGCTTCATTGCTAAAGCAGTTGATAAATTGTTGAAAAGTCAAGATTTGCTTTCTAAGTGTTCCTAATATCTCTGAAAATTTCCTGCCAGATCTGTCAAAGATCTGCTTTTTAACAACACAGCCGTGTGTGTCCTTGCACATTAGGTTCTGTTCATATATATGCACCCACTGCTTATTTTTTTTGTGTGTCACTGTAGTCTCTTGTGGTTTATTTCTGTGTCTCTCTTGCCCAGGTTCCAAATGGTGTGGGTTTTTATCATGAACCGGATGAGCTCCCAGAGCAGTTCATCCGCTCAGCGCAGGCGAATGGCTCTAGGAATTGTCATTCTCCTCCTGGTTGATGTGATCTGGGTGGCCTCTTCAGAACTCACCTCTGTAAGTATTGCTCCACACATCTTACAGGGAAAATAAATGAGAAAAATGGTTATCAAACACTCAGGCTTGCTTCACCAGCCTCAATCCACTAAAACTTACAAATAAGTTCAAGTAAATGCCTGTTTCTTTTGAGACAGAAGGTGTTACTGATGACTTTAAAATTAAGCAGCATAAGCTCATAACTCTGTACTGTAATCAGGGAAATCATTTTGTTATTGCCATATTGATTAAAATGATGCCCATCTGGTTCCCAAAAAGCAGTAAATGAGCTGTAACATGGCAGGCTGAGTGATGTGGTGAATTATAGTTCAGAACATCCAGAAGTCCAGGATGAAAGCACTCAGGTCATGGAGTTTAAGCCCTGTAATTGCATCTAATTCATATACTCACCATATTGAAACTGTTGTGGTATCTTATTTCATGTTAAGTTTTAGGACTTAGAGCTTTAGCAATGGAAATTGAGGTTTTAATCAATTCTTAAATGCAGTTTTCTGAACTGTCATTAAGTTATGTTCTATATCAGTTTTGAAAATAAGCATATGCAAATGTGTTTATCATGTGATGTTAATAAAATATTTTTTGCAATGAGCTAGTGGAGTCACTTTTGATAGTGGATTGTTACTTAGCCAAAGTAATCTTCTCTAGTTTATGATTAATATGTTATTGCTTATAAAAGTGGTCTTTAATTTAGAAAGTAATTGTATGTAAATGTATTTTCAGTGCTATTTGAGTTCAGTAGCATATAAATATGTTGCTTAGTGAGATACAAGTAATGAGTAGCTTTCCTTCTGTGGTACTGTATCTTACAAAAAGGCTCCTTTTTGTTGGCATTTGAGGTAGTTTGGGAAAAGGCTCCCCCAGAACATGTAGGGCCATTTGGTTCCTTTGGTCACCCATGTCAGTACTCACAGCTCTGTTATTAGGGAACCGGTCTGTTCTGGACTATATACTTACACCTGATAATTCATTTTGTGAATTCTTACCTATTTGGTAATTCTGGATACTGCAATTGTTTTCTTTCCACAGTATGTTTTTACAAGGTACAACAAACCCTTTTTCAGTACATTTGCAAAAACATCCATGTTTGTCCTATACCTCTTGGGATTTATTGTTTGGAAACCATGGAGGCAGCAGTGCACTCGTGGGTTTCGTGGAAGGCATGCAGCTTTTGTAAGTATTAGAACTCTGTAGATGTTGTGATGTTTAAGTTTGTACAGAAAAAAACCCTTAAAATTGGGACTAGAGAAGATCAAAGTTTACATATTTGAGATACAAAGTGTATCATGACACAGCGAGACATGGCAGCCAGAACAGTGTCGTGAAAGGGTGAGAGGCAAGAAAAGGCAAGATGGGATGTGTCAGGAGCTGTAAGAAGTGCTCTGCTGGGCCAGACCATGGGCCCATGCAGCCTGGCTTTGTGTCCTGGACAGTTGCAGAGGGTAATTCCTCTTACCAGGAGCTCATGAAGCTCACCAGTGTGGGCTCGTGGTTCCCTTTAACTCCCCCAACATCTGTAACCAATGGAAGCAGAGCTTGGACTTTGTAGGTGACTTTCAGTACTGGCTCTTTTTGTCTCTGGCACAACTATGAACTGTTTTGAGGGGTTTGAAGTTACATTTAGTAAGGGTGGTAAAATTACGTTTTTATTGGTTTTAATACTGGTTTTATAGCTTTTATACATGAGTGACCATCTGATGCCCATTCCAGAGTTAGGTATAGTTTGTGCTAAAATCTAAAATTATTGTTATATGACAGAAATATTGGGGTTTTTTTTCCAAGAGATGCTGGGAAGAGCTGTTATTCTGCCAGTGTTTCAGAATGCTGAACAGCAGCACTCAGGAAGCAGTAAGGCATTTGGCCTGATACTAATCTCATATTAAAGAGAAAATGTGATCCAAGAACATGCTGTTAGTCAACATGTCTTTATAGACAATAGCTTGTGTGAAAGGAACCGACTTCAGATTTTCTGGATGTGTTAGACTTCACTGATAGTGCCAGTTGTAGGCATAACATATTTAAAGTGTTACATGACTTTTAGCCAAATTGCTTTTATTAAGAAAAAAAAAAGATGAAATGCTAAGAACAAAAACCACTTTTTTTAAAGTTCTTGAGTTAAACATTTGAAGCATTTAGAGGTGGCTGATACCTTAATATAGTTTTTGCTAGATTAGCTTTGGATACCAAGTGTCTGTGCTTAGTATGGCATGTGTTGGGCTTGATGTTGTTCAGAATTTGCATGAGATAATTTGGGAATAAACAGAACTTAGTTTCTTTGCTGACAGCAATGGAATATGAACTGGAATGCAGTGAGTAAGAGTGCCCAGTCTGTCACATGTTGTGTGTGTTATTCATTACACTGCTACTGGAATCTCATTTTTCCTTTCTAATACTATAAAAAATAATTTTAAAAAATGCTAAGAAATACCCATTATGTCTGATGTTTGCCTGTTTCAAAAGAACAGTGGACTGTAATGTGCTGTTAGAAAATTCCTTCCCCCTCAAGGGGTGTAGTTAAATATTCAACTCTATAATTATTGCAAGTACCTTTAAAATGTCCTGTGTTTATTAATCTGGAAAACATATCCATTTATATGGTTTTATTTCAATGATTGCTTGGATGAACTCACTCACATCTTACTTTTAAGTTCTCTTCCACGTTAGAGGCTTTGTTTAATAGGTTTGCTACCAGCATGGTAGAACAGCAAGCTGCAGGTCAGGGATTATGGGTTTGGTAAGGTGCAGAAAGAAAGAAAGGAACTTTGCCTCAATAAAACAAAGAAAGAACTAGCTCATTGTTAATAGATGCACAATCATGTAGTGGAGAATGTGTCCCTGAGACTGAATTTTGCAGGTTTTCTGCATCTGAGAGCCTCATCCTGCATTCATAGCTGGGTAGTTGAATTCAGTGGGGTTCTTTAGGAGGTACAAGGAAGTATTGATGTTATTTACTGAGCTTGGAAGCCCTCTTGATATTGGGGAGGAGGGCTGAGGGGAGAGAGGGAATTATGACAGAATTATGGAAAAAAGTCTTTAAAAAGCCTTACTCTTCAGAAATTTCAGTTACTAATAAGTTTGCCGTGATAGTTTATTACATTTAAATTTCTGTAATTAGTTTGCAGATGCTGAAGGTTATTTTGCTGCTTGTGCAACAGATACCACTGTAAACAGTTCTCTGGTAAGTGCCTTCATTTATGAGGGTCAATGCCTTACAATAACATGGCACAACCACCCTGACTTACTGTTTATAAAATATAGTCTTAAATGTGATAGGTTTTGGCAAAGGGGATTGGTAACTTTAATGCTACTAATAAATACTACAAATAATGATATTGCTTATTATAAGAAATATGGGTTCTCAGCTCAGTAAAGCACTTATTTCAATGTTTCTGTAGTAGTTTGTCAAAGAAATATTATCTTGTGCAAAGAAAACCTTTACATATTCATCTCGGTACCATCTCTGTAATAGAGTGGGGGAAGCAATTGAGTATTGGCAAATTACTGTATGGATATTTTATACAGAATTACTTGAAGAGACGTTTTTTCAGATGTATTCTTCATTTAATACTTTGGGGATTTTCAACTTTATCTATCTGTATTTAAGAAAAAAATCTTAGCCTGTTCAACTCATTAAGTTTATGTGACCCTAGAAACTTGGGCAATTTTGCATTAATTTAAATATCCACCAAAATTCAGGTCTTAAACAAGGAACCTAATGAAAATGCAACTACCAGATCTTTTTCATTACTTAACTCTTACAGTTTATTAATTTAATCTAAACAAGCAGCTTAAAACTTGTCTTGTTACCAGAAGTTTTAATTGCTTGAAATACTTCTAAGTGCCTTGTGTATTGTAGTTCCTTTCCCAATGTTTTTTGATGTTCAGGTATATTTTATAAGCTTTTAGGGTCCTGGGAAGAAAATGAGTACATGTTAATTTTTGTATATGTACTCTGTAGTGAATGTTTCTAGTCTGTAATTTTGGACAGAAGCTATAGTTCTAATGAAATATCTGTGATATTTATGACTTATTTTGTAATTTTAAATCAGTGGGTGTGAATTTTGTGGCAATAAGTTCTGTGTTCATGAGGATACACACAAAAGATCACAGTTCTCTTTTAGTTCTGTGTTCTACCAATATGTGTAAAGTACAATATACTTCATACGTGAACGTTTTTGACAAGTCTGTCCACTATGTGCAAACCCACTTCAAGTTTGATTCTCTTACTATTCACCAAACTTTTTTTTATTTGGTTTTCTAATTCGCTAAATAAATTCCACTGCTTATAATTTAAATATCACTTTTAACTGTATTTTTACTTACACTGATTCATTGCAGAGTGAACCTTTATATGTTCCTGTAAAGTTCCATGATTTGCCAACTGAAAAAAATGGCAGTAATAGTGGTGATGCAGAGAAAAGTGAGTAAAGACTTTTGGAAAGCTGTAATGTTCGTTCTTTGGTGAAGGAGTTACTTTTCTCTTTGTTTTGTATAACTGCTCTTGTGTTGCAGGACTTGCTTCCCCTCTTCCCCGTTTTTTTTTCTTTTTCCTCCTTTCTGAAATCTCTTCTTGCATGAATTGCAGTCTCATGTATTTACTTTCAGGTTGAGAAAACATAGGCCTGTTGTTCAGTTTACCTTTCTTGGTCACTACAGATGCAGCCTATGTTTATCTCAAGGGACCAACTGGGTTCAGTTCTTGTGATTCTTTCCTTCTGGGCTTGTAAGACCAGCAGCAGTGAGTCAGCCTCTGGAAAAACAAGCTCTTGTCCTTTTTAGAGCAGGAGCAAAGCAGTCAAAGTAAGAATTTTAACAGTCTCTGTGCATTCTGGTTTTATTTAAGCCTCACTATCTTGTGATAGCACCTGAAACAGGCCCAACTGTCCCAGACAATTGCAGAAAGGTTGGCTTCAAAATATCCAGTTTCCCAATCCTCAGCGAGAGTCCCTGCTTATGCAAGGGAAAATCTCTTAATTTCTACATGGCACACGTTAAGAACCGCTTTGGTAGGCTCTGCTTCCTGTGGCAACATGCACCAATCACCTCAGAATTTGAGGTCTGTTGGACTTTAATCTTCTGAATGAAACATTGTCCTTGCAGTTAGGTATAGTTTGTGCAGGTTTTGACTGTTTGGCTATTAGGCAATTAAAGAAAATTTTATATATATAATGTTTGTCAACGTGGAATAATTCCTATCTAAAAATGTGTTGTTACCTTTTGTTGATGTTTTTGACAGGGAGCAGGGATGGTGCTGTTCAGTGAGGTTTTCATGGGTGGCCAACTTAGTTATTGAAAACAGTAATTAATTGTGCTTTGTCTTATTAGTGGCCTCCTGAACAGCAAAGTGTTAGTTTTATAAGTCATGATGGCATGTCTTCTATTTGGATAAAAACCTGTTACTTGTGCAGTATTGTAATCAATGGTGTGTTAAAACATCACAGTTTTATTTGCATATTGTGTTGGGTGAAAAAGTTTAATGATAATATGAATCTTTTTTCTTTTTTATTCTTTTTTTTTCCTTCTCTCAAGCACCCAAAAAGCCTCGTGTGAGGTTCAGTAACATCATGGAGATCCGGCAGCTCCCATCAAGCCATGCTTTGGAAGCAAAGCTGTCCCGCATGTCGTATCCAACTGTGAAGGAGCAGGAATCGATCTTAAAAACTGTAGGAAAGCTCACTGCAAGCCAAGTAGCAAAAATCAGCTTTTTCTTTTGCTTTGTGGTATGTGCTCCCTTCTTTCCGAAAACTTAAGTATAGATGCATTTAAAACTTGTGTAATAACAGTGAAAAAGTATTGCGATGACTTACATTCTTCAAGCCTTATTTTATAAATGTCCTATAAGAAGTACAACTTTTCCTTGTGCTGGCCATGGACATGCAAGATTTAATTATGCATCTGTTGGAAGATGCTGTTGCTGCATCATGATCATGCCTCAGTCCTGGGGGGAGAGAGAGAGAGAGAGAGAGAGATAAGAGTGGCAGGATTTTTGAGACAGAAAAATGTAGAGGGCAGATCAGTGATGCCTTTTCCAGAGGCACCTTCACTGGTACTCCCAAATGGGTTCTCTGTAACGTGGACTCACCACGACTTTTCCTTAGGAAACAAAGCTCTTTAAACTTTATTGTTGTTGTTATTATTATTATCATTAATAATAGTAATACTACTGATGCATATACCAGAAAATGGTGGTGTAATTTTTTGCTAGGGTAGAGTCCTCATGGGCAAAACAAATCCTGTTTATGCTGCTCATGGACACTGCTGCCATGGACATGTATTTCTCCTTGGACTTTATGAATATTTCCAGATGAGACTAGAGAGTGGTTACTTCCCTCAGAACATATCTGAGATCTTACTAATGAGATCTCATTTAAGAAGTGAGAAAACACTTGCCATTTTATTCCTTTATGGAGGAATTAAGAAATATTTCTTAGGCATTGAATGTAAGAGATGCTTGTTTTTAACAGTGGAGATGTGTGCTGGTTTTAAGTACTCTAAAAGAACCTCATTAGGGTGACTAATATCACATGCATTACTGAAATTTCTTTGTAACCCTTGTGCAGTTATCGTCTTGAAGCACTCCAAAACAAGTTAAAAGTACCTTTAGTTACTACAGACTAGCTATTATAATGTCATTTTAATTATCTTTAAGTCCTAAAGTATGTTATTTCGTTATTAAACACGCACTTGAATGTGGTTGGTTTGAGCCAGTTCTAAGTTTGCTGCTCTCTTTTAATATGCGTGCCACTTTAATAGAAGTTAGAAGTCTCTTTAAGATAAAAACCTAGTTCTGATTTTATTTTTGATAAAAGAATAAGTTTGGTTTTTTTTCTTAAAGCAGGATTTTATTGCACTGAAAAAACTCAAGCTCTGTTGTTGCTACCCAAATAATAACAAAATTATTTTTCTTTTTCCCAGTGGTTCTTGGCAAATTTCTCATACCAAGAAGCTCTGTCAGATACCCAAGTTGCCATAGTTAATATCTTGTCATCAACCTCTGGTGAGTTTTATTTACACCGCCAGGTGTGCATTATAAGGCTGTTTATAACATAAAAATCTATTGTTGCAATGGATTTATGTAATATTCTTACCTCTGGTTTTGGCTTAAAGCCATTGAATATGTGCATTTAAAAAATTAATTGTATATTTGCAGAGGTTTTATGGGTACCTTCAGGATTCCTCTGCTTTTTGTGTGTGTACTTCTGCAGTTCCATCTGTATATTAAGGGAATATATTTGGAGTGTAATAGCTTTGAAGCTGTGTGCTTTTCTGGGGAAACTACTGGCAAAACTTGATTGTATAAACTCCTCTGAATTTCTCTTGCAGGGCTTTTTACATTAATCTTAGCTGCAGTCTTTCCCAGTAACAGTGGAGATCGGTTTACCCTGTCCAAATTATTAGCTGTTATTTTAAGGTAAGACAGTGGGAGGACAACTGTACCTACTGTACCCGTGGTATCTGTGACAATAAATGATGCCTGTCACTTTCCAAAAATCCTTGTTTCACAGATGAATTGAGGAAGGGAATTAAGTAATTTTAAATGTTTTGTATCATGAACCATTACCAAATCTCATTCTCCTGTAGGAAATTAATCAGGTTTCTGTTGGAAATATGTGAACTTATTTTTTTCTTGTTTAATTGTGGTTTGTTTAACTTTGTGAAAGTAATGAAAAAGGAAGAGGTTTGATATTCAATGTTGTCATCCTGTTTCATTAAATACCTGGTGCATTGTTCTGGGAAGTTAAACATGGGGTTGATTGGTTTTAATTTGGGATCATGCCTGAGCAATAGAGAACTCCTTTTTGGCTTTCCAGAAGTGGGTTTTGATTAACTAAAAATGCCTAAAGATAGAACTGTATATTTGTTTTTCTGTTCCTTTTATCTGTTTTTTGTAAAGAAATTCCTGAGTTCAAGTAACATTTTGCATTTCTTCTCTTTTGCTAGCATTGGTGGTGTGGTACTTGTTAACCTTTCTGGATCTGAAAACTCTGCTGGAAAAGATACAATAGGTATTTACTTATGGGTTTTAATCCTGGAATATGCAGTGATGAGTACCATCTTCTGACAGTACTGAGTAGTCATAGAGCAAGCTCTGTATCTCTTGCTCATATAACATTTCACAATCTGGCTTTTTAGTTTAAACTTCTAAAACATGCCATTTATGATAATTTTCCACCCTCTGCATATGTTGGGAAAGTATTTACATTTTAGAGTTTTCTACAATTTTCCATGTTTTTCATATGGTAATGGGTTCTGTAAGAGGTTTGGGAGAGTTGATTCTCCTGTGCATAACATATCTCAAGGGAGTATTTCTTCCATTTTTCCAGGTTCCCTTTGGTCTCTTGTAGGAGCAATGCTGTATGCAGTCTACATAGTCATGATAAAAAGGAAAGTAGATAGAGAAGATAAACTTGACATACCAATGTTCTTTGGTAAGACCAAAAGTAACTCTGCTGAAAGTTTTAATTCAGTGTGTGGTTAAATGATTTCGTTTCAGGCACTGAACTGTGTATGAGTGGTAAAGGGGCTTAGGAAAGCCAAAGAAGTAGAGAAAGCTTCTTACTCCCATGGTTATAGAGTACGTTAGAGCCTGGCTGTGTGAATTATTTCTTGTTTAAAGCCTTAACAATGAGGTGTAACTACCTGTAGGAATGCAGAAATGAGATTTCTAATTTTTATTTTCTTTTCATTTTCAAGCCTGTAAATATCTGATGTGAATTTAGTTTGTGAATTTCAGGTTAAATTTCTTACATTTGTTTCCTTTGACTGATTTAAAATACCACTTCATGGCTGCTTTTCTATATGCATATTGTCAAAATAGCAGATTCTGACTGAGATTTTGGTTATGTTGAAAAATATTTATTGTGATTTACTGAATACTGTTTTTATATTCAGGTTTTGTAGGACTGTTTAATCTGTTGCTGCTGTGGCCAGGGTTCTTCCTGCTTCACTATACTGGGTTTGAAGCATTTGAGTTTCCCAATAAACTGATATGGATGTGCATTGTCATAAATGGCCTTATTGGAACAGTTTTGTCAGAGTTCCTCTGGCTGTGGTACGTACTCCATAAACTGAATATATTTCACATAAATTATCTTAGCTGTGTTCTCAACTGTTGAGATGTAAAATTGTCTAGGTTGGGGTTTATGCCCGTTTTGTTTTGTTTTTCCTCCTGTCCACCTATGCGGTTTTAGCATCGTGTCACAATGTCCTGTCAAGACAACAGATAACTTTAAAAAGTAGCTGATGTGGTCTTGCAGTAATTAAAATACTGTGTGCTTAGCTTGTTCCAGAATTAACATTTGGAGACTAGAAGACTTTGTGCTACAGAGTTGCAGTAGCAAAAGGAGAATATGAATTCTGTTGTAGCAGTTCTGTGACAATACTGCAACAAAAGATCAAGGTGGAGTGAGTGGAGTTCAAGGGAAACCTCTTGGTTTTGTTTGGGGCAGGGGATTATTTGGGGTTTTTTTGTTTGTTTTTTCAAGTTAAAGTTATTTATGAAATTTAGTAATGAAATTTTTTTTTATTGGCAGACTTTTACACCAGCCCTAGGTATAAATGCATTGCAGCATATGTTCCTTTGCAGTTGAACTTCTTTGTTGATAGAATATTTTTGTGATGTTAATGCCGTCCTGTAAAGGTTAGACTGCAGCTCAGTATCAGTGTCAGGTTAAGTGTAATTTTAACATGGGCAGAATAACAAAAAAAACCAAACAACCCCCCCAAACATTGTCTCTTGTCCCAAAATCAAGTACTTCCATAGGGTTAAGTACATGGGCGTGCACAGACTTTTTTACATACGTGATATTTGTTTAATTACTCACAATGATATTCCTATCACTTAAAGAGCTAGTTTTGTTTCCAGTTCCTTTTCCCTAGAAAAAGTTTTGGGCTGGGACTAATTTCAGAGTTTGTGCTGGTGTCATTCTTTACCTGTCCAGTGTGCCATTACTATGGTCCTCTTGGCTTTCTTTGGAGGTAAATAATATCATTTAACTCCACCCGACCACATAATACCAACTAAATAATGTAGAGATAGATGGGACTCTTCATTTTATTTTTTTTAACCTGCTAATAAATTTTTATTGGATTCTGTACCATTTATTCAATTACAGTTTTCTGTGGACAGGCTGGTTGTAATTCAGAAGCAATCTCTTATGCTACAGGGAATCATGGTAGGGAAACAAAATGCAGATTTTTCTAGATGAAGTTACTGCATGTGAAATAGGGAAATTTCCATCATCTCAAAAGATTGGTATGGGAATTAAACCTCAGCCCAGAAGACATCAATTGCCTAGTTAAGAATTCTATGCACTTTCACAGATTTATGATAGAGTGTGATGGTGTGAGTTAATTTTTGGTTATTAAACGGTAACTAACAATTCATCAAATGTCTTCCTCATTTGATGTATTACTTTAGTTGTCTTTTAACTTTTAAGTAAAACCTCGTTATTGTAATTGTTATTTATTATCATTAATTTGTATCACTGTTATTATTTTATTGTCTTTTAGGGGCTGCTTTCTTACCTCATCACTGATAGGCACACTTGCCCTAAGCCTTACAATACCTCTGTCCATAATAGCTGACATGTGCATGCAAAAGGTAAGGTACTACTACATTTTGATCATTGTTTATAGAATTTCTTCTAATTAAAGTCTTTTAGGCTTGTACTTGTTTATTTGGTACAAGAAATCAGTCAAGTTTTGCACTTGGAGTGTTTCCAGTCAAAAAGAAGCTCTGCTGTTTTCACGAGCAAAGTGTAAATTGTAATGAGTACCTTTAGATTTCTGAAATTCTGTGCATGTAAAAATGGGGTAAAAAAACCCCAAACACAACTTGTATTTCACTTTACTTCATGTCAGTGTGGACTTTGGAAAATAAGTCAGAAAAATAAAAGAATAAATATAAGAAAAGAAAAGTTAAAGAGAGTCAGACCCTGAATAAATACTTTTGTAATGAACATGTGATGTCCATTATGGTTTGTGTTAGTATTACCTGCATATTCCAGCATGGAAATAGAGCAAACACTGCAATGATTCCAACAATAATAAAACATTGGTTGATAAGATAATTGTATTTGTGTTGCTCTTAAAGCATCTGCAATGCACACTTGAGAGATAAATTGTAATGGGATGGTAAATAACTCATTATGGCTATAAAGGATTCAAGGAATAAAATATCTGTAGACTCCTCCTCCAAAATTCACTTTCATGAAGTTAAATTAGGTTTATGTGAGAGTTAAGGCTGGTAGAAAAAATAATAATTTTGAATGTAGGTTTGTGTGTCAGTAGACATTTTAGATATACATATGTGTGCATGTACAAATACATTGGTAGAGATGTGTATCTAGATAGTTACATATATCAATATATGAACATTTTAGGTTGTCTTCTGAAGTGATTCATCTAAACTTTCTTCTGGAATATGTTGAAAAATGGAATATGCTTTTCTAATTCCCAGTAAACAACTTAAACAACTTCTGAATCAACACAGAGTTCAGATCTTGTAAAATTAATTTATTCTTCATGTACTCATGCAACATGGAGGCATTTCAAATAGCAGGAACATCTCCAAAGCTCTGTTGGATGCCTTTCAGCTGCTGTCAGTAACAAAAGGGCAAATTACCTTTTTAACTCCCAGTGTTGGAAGTAAATCCTTTCTGGCTTACATTTTAGAAAATAAATTACTGGTGTTAGAAGCCCAAGCGAGGCACCCTGATTAAAAGCAGATTGCTGCAGACTTGGAGGGGTTTTGAGCAAATATATTGGTGCAAGTGTCTTTGTTATACAGACATCAGAATATCCTACACCAAGCCCTGTGCTCGCTAGAGTCTCAGGTGTCCACGTCTCACATGACCTGATGGAAATCTAAGCTTCCAGCTTCAGACTGCCCTCTTAGAGCCTCTGGCCAGCCTTGTTTCTACTTGAAAGAACCCTGCACAAGAGTGCCAATGGCATGGCTGCTGAGGATGGGATCATAGCATGTGCTGAGCTGGAAGGGGCCCGCCAGGATCGAGTGCAACTCCTGGCCCTGCACAGGACACCCCAAGAATCAGAGCATGTAATGTAAAAATGAAAATAGGAATCCATGCAGCCTTCACATGACTGTTAAATGGCATAGTAATTATACAATATTCATAATTACTTTCTGCGTGTTTATTTTTCTGGGATTTTCTAACATAAATCTGAATCTTAGGAAATTACAACCAAGTTTCAAATGACTAATTAAATATTCTTTTTGGCAACTTATATATTCTGAATTTCATTAGAAATCAGTAAGGAAAATAGGGCTTAACAGTTGCAGTCTGTGAGATCTTTGAGGAGGCTCATCAGTGCTGGGTACCAAAGCTGAATCTGTGTTCTTCAAAGTCTTCAGTTTTGGATCTTTTCTCCACACGGGGGGGCCATGCCCACAGCTCATGGCTCTGTCATCCTGAAAGGCAGGTCCCAGGTGCTTCCTGTTCTTGTGCCCTTGGTGTGGAGTTCCAAAACAATGGAATGGTTTGGGTTGGAAGAAGCTTTAAAGATCATCTTTTTCCAACCCATGAAATGTCTAGGAGGCTTTCTCCTTGGCTCCAGCTAAAAACCTGAAAATGAGTCTATTTGGAAATAGCAGTCAGTCTTCATTCAGCTCCCAGTGCAAACAGAATGTTCCGTGGTAAAGAATGGATCAGTGGGAACAGGTTGTGCAGTTATTAGAAGAAGTAATAGCTATAGAAATTATACCAAAGAACTCACACTGTTTAAAATAACTCCAACTGCATTTCAAACTTAAAATAATAATAATTCCAAATATATTGCATGTCAATTAATTTTTAAGCTATTGAGTGAATGATGTTTGTGTTTCAATTCCAGGTGCAGTTTTCCTGGTTATTTTTTGCAGGAGCAGTACCTGTATTTTTTTCATTTTTCATTGCAACTCTCTTGTGTCACTATAACAACTGGGATCCAGTGATGGTGGGAATCAGAAGAATTTTTGCCTTTATTTGTAGAAAACATCGAATTCAGAGGTAGGGCAGTCACAAACTACAATCCTGTCTCTTCTTTAGCCTTTCCAATATCCTATACTCTTTTATAAGCCACGATGCTCATACTCTGTTTTTTTTCCACCTTATTTTATATTCAGGTGTACTAATTTCCTTCCTAGTAGTAGTGGTTGCCAATCCATTTATTAACCTTTGTAATGCTCAGAAAATGGAAAGATGTGAAATCTGTTTACCTTTTAAAAGAAGTTTCCTAGTGGTTGTCACAGTTTTTTCCCTTAATGCCTCTACGATAATTTCTGTACTCAGCACATGCAGTGAAAATGGTGCAAACTTGAGTGCACTTGATAAACTTAAGGAGTCTTTGCATGTTTTTAATGGCTAAAGTTCAAACAGCTGCATACTTGGTGCTTATGTTGGCTTCATAACAGCCAGTTTAATATTACTGTATGACTTCAACTAAATAACTGTGTTTCTTTTAAGGATGCCAGAAGAAAGTGAGCAGTGTGAAAGCCTCATCCCTATGCACAGCGTTTCCCAGGATGGAGACAGCTGCTGTTCCTAGAGAAAAGGTAAACCTTGAGTAAACCTCAAACAAGGCACAGGCAGGTGAGGGTTGGTTTTCATGGCAGCGTTTGTGTTATGCAAGGACACGTTTTTAAAGAGCATGCAGTCAGTCCTGTTCTGTACTGATGGACAGTTTTGAAGTTATTACTATTCTTCAAAGTTATTATTATTACTCGTTGCCAAGCATTATTCACACAGTTCTTGGTCAATGGTTTTGAAATGTAGTTTTTTCCTAGAGAGTATTACAAAGCTCATCCAAAACTGGATGTGGGTCAATAAGCCAGAAGAAGTATTCAGCTTCTTGGCATGGGTGATAGGTTTGGAAGACATCTGAAGTAATTACTTCACTCTTTCATGCTGTTGGGGTCTCAGTCTGGGCTACTGCAGCTCATGAAAAACACCAACCATTCAAGGAAGCTTAGAGAACATCACCAGATTTGATCATTACGGGTACAGAAAATGGAAAGGAGCCTTTGTGTTTATGGTTGGCAAGAATTAAGTTGTTAAATTTAATTAAGTATTAGGCTAAATATGTCTCATGATAAGCACAGGGAAAGTAGACTAGAATAGCTGAAGCGTTTGTGAAATACCCCTCTTTAAGAAGAGGTTACATGAACCTTTAAAAGGAACATTACATGGTTTGTCAGTGCTGGCTTGGAGCATTAAAACAGACATGGTTTAACACTCTCCGAGCCCTGTGCTTCTGGACTTTGGTTTTCAATGAGTGTGGTTATATGTGAGAAGTATATTTATGTTTTCCAGTGTTGTTTAAATCTAATAATGAAATTTAAAAAAAAATAGAACCAGAACCGTAATAGTGATATCTTAAGACATGGAATTATTTCCCTTGTTAGTAACTTGGAAACTAATACTTATGGTAATTCCTCTTTTGTAATCCTGAATTATGTACCCCTGTTAATTTTTTTTTTCTTCTTCTTAGTTTAAAAACGGAATGATGCCCAGCGAAGAGACAATCTTCTGGAAAAGTCCCTAAGGAATCATGTTTCAGTGCCTATTCTGAATTTGTAGTAAAAATAAGAAGTTTCAGTTCTTTTGAAACTCTAAACTTTTCCTCTTTCTTGCTTTCATCTGATTTTATAAATGAACAGATTTCCTACATGCCTATCACCATAGGGAGTCTTAGTCCATCTGAGCAACCAACCTGCCTTATAACACTTGAGCTGGTGACATTACTTGACAAAATCAAGAAAGCAAATGCTGTTAAGTGATTTCTTTCTTTTTTTTAAGTCACAATTTTGTTAAATGCTGGACAATATTATTTTTAAAAGACACTTTAAAATGAGTTATGTAAATAAATTTGCAGGTCATCAAGTCTTACAGGCTTTCAGATGAAAAGCTAAATAGATATGTTACCTGTAGTAGGTACAAATTAAATTTTTTATGTTGTATAAACTATTTGCATATTAATAGAGGAAAATAGAAAAATAATTTATTAAGTGCATTCTTATAATTACTGAGGCAGGATCTTTGTACGGTCCTGGAACACTACATATATAATGTCTTAGGCCATTTTGAGTAGCCTTGTAATGGCAATGGGTGCTGATGTTTAAAAATCAAAAAAATTGCCCAGCAATCAGGAATGCTTAAAATTCCAGTGAGTGGTAAAATATTTCTAAATACAACATGTTTGGGTGTACGTTCTTACATGTTTTAAAACAGACTGCTTCTGCAACCTGTTCTCAATCCCAGTTGTCTCTCAGACATGAAAATTTTCAGGTGTAGCTGCCACGTTGTGAAAGAGATCAAATTAATTGTGAAAGTGTTCAGTCAGTGGGTTGGCACTACACTAATCTGCTAAGCAATCTGAAAAGGAAAGGTGTTTGCATTGATTTTTCTTTCGCCCCAGCTGGATTAATAAATTTATTCTAAAACTGATAATTACGTTCCTTCCACTGCAGTGTTTCTATCCTTTTTAATTCAGAGAAGCTATTATAATTATATTCAGGAATATTTGAAATTAGTCAATGCCTTTTTCCAGCTTCTGGCCTATAAGACACTTAGATCAAAGTTAATTTTGGCTTTTGATGGATTTTTTTTTTTATAATGAATTTAGAATGGATTGTTAGCCAGGAGTATTTTCTTACACATAACTAGGTTATTAATAATGTAGGGTATTTCTACTGTCCCTCCACACAAATACAGAAGGATGACACAGCAGAAATGCCTGTTCATGTTTTGGCACTCAGTAATGATCCTTTCAAAAGAAATTTTGGCCTTTTGGTGATAGAAAAAGCAACATGCTTAGCTCTACATTTATAGAAGAATTCGAGCCAGCCACTGGAATTTAATATAAGAAATGTGTGTAGAGAAGAAAGACAAAATGATCCTGGGGCTATTCTGTTCAGATATTTAACCTTTATCAAGTTTTTCCTTCCTGTTTTTAATACTGGATTGCACTACAAACTTTGGGGATCTGAGGCATCTCATCTTAAAGAGGTAGTAAGTCCTTCTTGGACACTAAAATAGGAATTAGAAACCCCCCCCCAACCCAACCACAACAAAATCACAAAACCAAAAGAGACAAGAAAGTCAATTACATTTCACAGTTAAATTTCCAAACCCCACAAGCAGAGGGGTCGAAAATGCAGTATGTCGAACTAATTATATTTTGGTAGAATTTTCGGGCATTTTTTAATCAGAGAAGTTTCCTTCGGTTTTGGATTTGTCCTTCAAAATTAAGACAAATTAGAGGATGTTTGCTTCAACTTTTTTTCAAGACGTATTGTTAATGCCTACTCACAATAAAAAGATAATGTCTCTTTTCGGTTAATGAACTGTTTCAATGAGATCCTGCAGAATATTTGATACCAGGCATTAACTCCACATTTGAATCAGCTGGGGCTTGTGGCATCAGTGAATTAAGTCTGGGAGAACTGAATTTGCTGTCAGATGGGCAATGACAGTATTTGTAGCAAAATTTTTATTACTGTTTTTTGAACTTGGTCATGCAAATAGGATTGGAGCTGTGATGTCAAATGGGCAGTTGCTATTTATATTTGCCCTTATGTTCATGGCCTTAAGTCAAAGATCGTTATAGTCTCCCATGTATATGACTGTTAATTTGCATTATTCATTGGCTTGAGATGTTAAGAAAAGAAGTACTAAGGGAATATTCTTCTGACCCCAGGAATGTTGGAGAATATTCAGTAAACTCAAAGTCAGGGCTTTCCAAATGTTTTCGTTTTTAACAAAAATGTGTTTAAATTTTTTTTAATAAGATATGAAATATTTTTATCTCATGGCACTGGGTAGCTTAGGCTGTGTTTTTGCATTAAATTACGGTTCTGTAAAGAGTAAGAACATAACAAACTGTCCTTCCTGAGAGGATTTTTAAACAGTGCTGCCCCTGTAGTTACAAGAAACGTGTTACACTTTTAATTACAGAAGCTCTGACATATAACATTGTTCCTGCATTTAATAGAATGTGATGGAGTTTTTTCTACAAAACCTTGTGATTTTTAGTACAATGATATTTTATAAATATAATGTCTGATTTGAAATGTAAATTGCATAGCTCTCTGATGGGTGCTTGGTAAATGCACAAGAGATTTAGCTTTGATTCTCAGGTACCTCTGACGCAGTGGACGTGCTGGGTTTTTCTTCCCCGTGACACAACTGGAATGTGCAGGAGCTCTCTCATGAATGCTTTGCCTCGCTGTGGTAGTGTAAACAGTCATTGCTCTTGCTGTTTCGGTTTGGGAATGTCTTTATTCTGACTTGCTTCTTGTAGGAACCACATACACTTTAGAAAAACAATGTCGAGCATTTCTTTGATTGTCATTACATGGTTAAGGAGCAGTGATTTCCCAGGCCTACAAAATGGGAAATTAATACTATGTGTTGCTCTGTCAAACAGCTGAAGTAATTCCTGTAATCCTTTGAGACAACCAACAATTCCTTCTCTGTGTGCAATTGAGGCTGTTTGGTTTTTATACATGAAGGAAATTATGATAATTTGCCAAAAGTACAGGGCATGCCTTTGCTTTTCGGGCTTTGGTGAGTCTTGCCTAGTTTGATAAGCAGTGTGCTGCTCTTCAGAACAAAGGCAGAAAAGGATTTCAGTTTTTGGGGCCACTTCATGTTGGGTTTGTGTTCACTACGGGGGACTGCTGCAGATGTAATGCTGCTTCAGCAAGGGATGGAGATACCACATCTGTGACAAAGTCTGGGGCACACGAGTGCTCCTGAAGGCACTGAGGGCCTGGTGCTTGGCGTTCTCAGTGTTCACTGCATCCTGCTCCTTGGCTCCTGGCCCGGGGGAGCCCCTGTAAGAGGAGGGGGCTGCAGGATGGGCTGGTCTGGCTGGCTATGGAGCTGAGCTGCAGGGACCTGCACAGGCTGAGCAGCCCGAGGCTGAGGCACTGCCTGGGGGTCCCTGTGGCAGATGCTGAGGTATTTTGTGGAAATGGGGTGCTAAGCAGGGCTGTTCCTCAGCCTGGGGAGCTGCAGGTGATACTTGGTCTATTTGTGGCAGACCTCCTTGGAATGTACGAACAAAACCAGGAGAGCCTGCAAATTGCTTTTCTGGCTGTGTGCTGCTGTAATTGTCATTCCTGTCACAATACTCATGCCTAGGTACTGCTATTCACGGCTGTGATGGCTTTAAATAAGGTAGCAAAATGATTTCTTTGTAATTCTTGGTTCCATTTCTCTGCAGTGTTGAATGTTGTCTTTCCTATTCCCTACTAAAAGATCCTCCTTAGGGAAATTACGTTACTGAGCTGAACTAAGCTATCACAGAACAGGGAAAACCAGTTCAATTTTGGAGATTGGTTGAGTTTATGGACACACTTTAAATTTCATATGGAAATAGGCTTGGAAAGGCAGAATGTTTGTAAATGAAGTGAAGAACTGGTATGCTCAAAAATCAAGGAACAAGCTGATGTTAATATCACAATGTTGAGTTACATGGTTAACTATAGGATGGTACTTCGAATCACTTTTCTTTATTTGGGGTAGGTTTTGAGTTAGTTACCATTTCTGTTATGGCTGTCACATGTAGTGCCTGCAATTTAATAGTTATAACTCCAGTAGCATTTATGTGTTCATTCAGAAACTGTTGTTATGCATTTTTTTTCCCTATCTAATCCTCTATTTCATTAATGTTGTATTTTGTTTTACATGATCATTGCAGGGCATGATTTCTCAGGGAAATATGGATGATACCATACATTGTGAGAGCCCATAACTAATTCCTGCTTTTAAAATAGCTACAAACGTTTCCAGGTTTCACTCAAACATTTCACATCATGTAACTTCCATGTTGAATTTCCTTAGGCTTATCAGGTAAATCATGATGAGACTGTTAAGAGCATTTAAAGATGTCAATAAAATATACTCTGCCCAACACTTGGTTACTTTTTGGAGAAATATCCATTGTAAGCTGATGCTGAAATGTGTGTGATTTTCTGCTTTACTGTCCTCTGTGCCATAGAAATGAGTAGTTACTCTGCTGGTTTTGAAGCTGCACTTCTGGCATGACAGTGACATTAACTTTCAGGGTTAGGCAGTGCTATCATAATACATAATCTGATTCTGAGGTAGATCAGTATAAATCTCTAACATAAATATATTAATTTATATCATTAATTTTTTACAAAGCCTGTTCACTTCGGGGATTTTTTGTTTGTTTTTCCAGTAAAGTTACTTTGGCTAGACTGGGATTTGATCCAAAGCCCACGAGAGTCATAGACAGCATTAATAAAGTAAAACTTTATTGAAAGGAACTCTGCAGTCAGGTTGACCTTTATGCCTTTGCAGTATTTCTGTCTGCAGCGTGTATTTGGAGTGGTTTGCTTTAAGACCTCAGTAATATAAATGGAGGGATTTTAGTGCTGGTAAGAGTGGCAAACACACTGTTACTGGTCACAAAAGATATTTCCATGTAGCCAGTATGCAGCTTAATTAGTTAGAAGGTGAATTGGTCCTGGTACATGCCTTTTGTTTAAAATGAGCAGCATGAGAAATATTGACCCCTGCACTTTGCTGTGTACTTCTCTTGTCCAGTGAGAACGTGTGATCACAGTCACCAGCCTTGAGCATCAGCTTCCTCTTGATGATTTCTGCGCTGACATTTCTATTTCCATGCCCTGTTGCATTCATTGCAAAGTGAATTTCCTTTCTAGGTAAAGCCAATGTAATTGTATTTTGACTGCCCTAGTCCTCTGTGGTGTTAGAAATCTGACATAAAACATAAATCTGACCTGTAATGTGACTACTTAGAGGTCTGTGTTCTCACTCTTGTCATTACACCTGGTGTTAGTAGGTAACCAGACCTTTTGTGGATGTGCCTGTCGTGATGTGGAGTGCATCCAGAATTCCATCTGGCTTTCACTTCCTACTTCTAAAAAGCATGAAGGACTTTTCTCTGAGGATTGTTGTAGAAAGCAGCTGTTTAGTTCTACAAGTTCAGAGTCCTTCAACTGCACCTCAGTTTATAAAGTTGCACCCAATGTTCCCTTTCTTTTATTTATGAACTTCTGAAGGTTTTTTTCAGGGAAGGTGCACAAATTTTCTTTATGTTCCACAGAGGAAATATGACTGGATACTGAAATGGTCTCAAAAATAATAATTCGGGGCTGTTTCTATAATTCTTCACTTATGTTCCTGATTTGTTTCACTTTTTTTTTTTTTTTTTTTAGGAAGCCCAACCAAATAAACCAATCAAACCCCACACTTACCAAGCTTAGGGGAATTAGCTATTTAGCACAGAACTAATTTCATAATATGCAAATGATTGTATTTTTATCAGTGATACCAGTCAATATACTACTGATGTTGCCAGTCCACAAGTCTTCCTTGTCTGTGTTCCAGGTGATGCTTCTCTCCTACCTAAATCTGACCTCTTGCATGCCAGTTAAGATAGATCCACTGACAGAATGAGTAATTTCTGAAATATTTTAGCATTGACTTTTTCCTCTAGCTAGGGGAACAGCAGGGGCTTTCCAACCAAACTTTGTCACTTTCCTATTGGAGAAGGAAGAAAAAAAAACTTAAAGAAAATTTGAAACAAAAATCTTAATTGAAAATCAGGAATATTAGTAGGAAAGTAGGAAGCATATGCTGTAAAATCAGTGGGGTAATTTCTTGCATAGCCCAATTCCACACAGGAAGTGCTTGGGCAGTAGTTTATTGGATTGATCTCTGGTTGATCTTAATGTAATATAGAAAGTGGGTATTTTAAATAATCATTTAATATTGAAACTGAAGGCTTAAATTAAGCCCTGTGATTGTTTTAAAAAAAATTATGGAAAAAAAATTACATTTAGAGACTTAGGAGGTTTTTTTGTTTGTGGTTTTTTTTTGTTTGTTTGTTTTTGAAGTCCATCCAATGCAGTTACAAAGGAATTTTCTGTTAATTGGCACTCACGGGAGGCTGTTTACACAAGGAAACCACAGCCAGGTCTTGGAGTTGACATCACCTGAATGGAATTAGAGAAATGTATGAAGTGTGAGATACAACTTCAGCATTGTAGAGCTGAAGGGGTGTTTGTAATGATTTACAGTTCATGTAAAATCTCTTTGGAGTAAGTATTAGTAAAACAAAGTTGTTTATGAAACCTTGATTTATGAAACTCCTGAAACTTGAGTGCATTAGAAGATGCACAAAACCAGTTGTAGCTCTAATGGTTGTTCTGGCATTGCTTTTGATACCGAGTTTCAGGGAATTCTCAGTTACACTTTTGAAGTGGAAGCTGCTTTAACTGAAGAGCTTTCACCTGAAGAATACTTTTTTTTTTGCCTGAAGTCTGTACAGTTTGCTGATAATTCAGGTGTTCTGGGAGCACAGCAAGTTCCAGATATGTATCCTCTATGAAACATCTTTATGCATCATCTTTAACCATTTTCCTTAGTGAAAGCAGAACGTGAATTGCTGATGTGTGTTGCATTTGCACTTAAAAACCTGATTTCAGAGTGTGTTAAACCTTGATCTATTTTTGATAAAAAAGAAATGTAGCATTTTAATCTAATTTCCATTTAATGGCAAGGATATTCATGCAGAGAAAAACATATATCAGGGTTTGATGCAGTGATTTTTAAGCCAAGAAAACAGCGGGATGGCAGTGGTAAATCCGAACTGAAGATGCATATCTCTTCAGAAAATCTGGTTTCCTCCTGCCCTGTTTATACCAAATTGTGTCTCCATTATTCCAGGATAGTACAGATGAAGTAAGGACCAGAACTTTCACCCTTTGTTTTTAAAAGTGAACACTGGCTTTTGCCTGGGGTGTCTTTGTCCTATCACTTCATTTTCTGATGGGAGGTCAGTTAAATAAAAAATATAGAATAAGTATTTTTAATTAAAATCAGATTTAAGCTATTAATTATTTTGAAATTCTCTATATTAATAGAGATCTAATGAATGGAAATTGAAGTCCTATATTGCAAATAATGAACAGTGCTTATATATTTTTAACAAAACCAGTATATATATGAGTATTTGAAACATGCATGAAGGTGAAAATTGGAAGATTGTTTTTATGTTAAAAGATTTATAAATTGAAATTCTTAATATCCAGAACCAAAACCCTATAAAAGGGCTAATGAAAAGGAAATGTAATGTATTCTGATTAACAGCCTGTGTAATACAATCAATGGGTGTGATGTTTTTGTTCTGTATTATATTTATTATATGTAAGTAAACAATAAAGATTGTAAATCTTATTTTCTTAACAGGAATTCGTATTTGGTTGGGGTTACTGCTTAATGTGTTTTATGTCATCAGAAAAAAAAATGGTCACTAGGGGTGGGCTTCAAAGTGAGTTTTGGGATGTCTTGTTTCACCTGCAGTCGGCCAGGAGACAGAAGGTGATAGTTTGGTGTCAGCTTGGTCTGTGCTGGCTTTGGGCAGGGCAGGGGTAATTTTCTGCCCCGTGCTGTTTTGGGGTTTGTGCTGTGCGCAGGGGTGATGACCCAGAGATGTTCCTGTTGGTGTGGGGCTGTGCTGGGGTTTGTGCTGAGCGCAGGGGTGATGACCCAGAGATGTTCCTGTTGGTTTGGGGCTGTGCTGGGGTTTGTGCTGAGCGCAGGGGTGATGACCCAGAGATGTTCCTGTTGGTGTGGGGCTGTGCTGGGGTTTGTGCTGAGCGCAGGGGTGATGACCCAGAGATGTTCCTGTTGGTTTGGGGCTGTGCTGGGGTTTGTGCTGAGCGCAGGGGTGATGACCCAGAGATGTTCCTGTTGGTGTGGGGCTGTGCTGGGGTTTGTGCTGAGCGCAGGGGTGATGACCCAGAGATGTTCCTGTTGGTTTGGGGCTGTGCTGGGGTTTGTGCTGAGCGCAGGGGTGATGACCCAGAGATGTTCCTGTTGGTGTGGGGCTGTGCTGGGGTTTGTGCTGAGCGCAGGGGTGATGACCCAGAGATGTTCCTGTTGGTTTGGGGCTGTGCTGGGGTTTGTGCTGAGCGCAGGGGTGATGACCCAGAGATGTTCCTGTTGGTGTGGGGCTGTGCTGGGGTTTGTGCTGAGCGCAGGGGTGATGACCCAGAGATGTTCCTGTTGGTTTGGGGCTGTGCTGGGGTTTGTGCTGAGCGCAGGGGTGATGACCCAGAGATGTTCCTGTTGGTTTGGGGCTGTGTTGGGGTTTGTGCTGAGCGCAGGGTGATGACCCAGAGATGTTCCTGTTGGTGTGGGGCTGTGTTTGGATTTGTGCTGTGCGCAGGGGTGATGACCCAGAGATGTTGCTGTTGCTGCTGAGCCACTCTGCTTTTCCTGCTGCCACTCTGGGCAGGAGTTTGGGATGCACGGGAGCGTGGAAGGAGACGCAGCCGGGATGGGTGACCCGGAGTGAACAAGAGGTATTCCAGACCGTAGGACATCGTGTTGTGTACTTAAATAAAGCGGAGGAAGAGGGGGCACTTGGAGTGATGGTGTTTGTCCTCCCAGACGCTCCCATCACTGCCTGTGATGGGGTCCTGCTCTCCCGGGGACGGCTGAACACCTGCCCAGCCACGGGCAGCAGGGAGATCATTCCTTGCTCTGCTTTTCTCGCGTGCCCGCTTTGCTTTCCCTATTAAACTGCCTTTAGCTCGACCCATGAGGTTTCTTGCCTTTAACCCTTCCCATTCCCTCCCCGATCCCGCTGCTGGGGCAGTGAGCGAGCGGCCGCGTGGGGCTGGGTTACTCGCGGGGGTTACACCACGGCAGGCGGGTCATTTAAGCAGTCAAGCACCAGTTTTTGATGTCTCTTGGCGGCCGCGGGTGATTTTTATTTGCAAACACCCGAAAGGCAAAGTGCGCACAGGCCTGTGAGCAGCAGGGGGAGCTCCGGCCGTGCCCATCCCGCGGTTCCGACGGAGCAATTACGGTATTAGCGGTGAAAAGACAATTAATTTACCTGTTTATCATCCCTGATTCCCGGAGTTAACCAGGGCTAGACATTGACCTTTCTTCTTGCAGCTGAACTTTCAGCGTCTTTAATAATTAAAACCTCGGGGATGATAGGCATTTACCTAAATACTTAAGAAAATAAAATGTGGAAAAAATTTTACACCATAGACTTTTCTGAATTTTCTGGATTAAGCACAGCTGAATTCTTTTGTACCAAGATCATAAATACTACTGCATAGCTATTGGAAGAAGTAGCTTTTTACACTAAAACAAGGGGATACTTGCCTTGCCACTAACTATTTAACAAGGAGTTCATTTCATATTCCCTGACAAACAACAGGAATTCTGGAGCTCAAATTAAGAATTTGAGGCAACTTGACTTAAAAGGTTTCTATATACTTTCAAAGACAAGTTGGCAATAACAATCCTGTCCTTTTTCTACTGCCCTAACTGATGGCTAGAATCCCAGTCATTGTGCGATTCCTCCCTTTTAAGTCACAGAGATAATGTAAAATGTGGAAGAATTTTGGCAGGTTCTGCCATTAAAGCATAAAACCCTAAAAGGCATCACTTTCTTAGGCTATGTCAGTGCTTGATGAGGTGTGCTGAGGGGATATCTGGCTGCATAAATGGGCCAGGTGGTGACAGAACCACAGGGAGCAGGTTTTGCAGTGGAGGCTTTGAAAAAGATGTGTGGAGGCCCAGGAGGAGCTACTGGGGAAACAGCTGAGGTAAGAACTTGTTTTGTGTTTGTTTTTGTGTGTTTTGTGGGTATTTGTTCGTTTGTTTTTCCTTATCCACAACGTGGATCGATGTATTGTTATTCTGTTAGGCTATTAAGCTCTAAACTCTTCTCGGTGATATCCTGACACCCGGTACTTTTCTGAATACAAAGGGATCAGTCAGTGAAGGCTCTCTCGATTGCTTTCAGTCTTGGGGATGTAATTTGTTGACACATTATCTTGTTCAACTCTGTGTGCTCTTCGGTTTCAGCAGACACATTTCATACATGAAACTGCCACTTGCCAGAAGCTCAGTGTCACTTGCCACAAGGTGAGGTTTAAAGCCTCTGAGAAAGATGATTTAAACCCCATTTTCAAACTTCTTTTTCTATCAGCAGTATGTATGTGGGAGACATTCTTGGGTTTTATTTATATCTGCAGCCCAAGTATATTCCGTTTATATTGATTTAAAAAAACTCGGACAGAACTTAAGGTTTCCAAAGAAGCAATAGTTTACTACCTCAATGTGAACTCTTCTTCCTCTTTTCCCCTGGTTTTCCCCCCTCTTGCTCCCAGGCACTACTTCAAGATCATGTGAAAGAAAAGCCAGTTCTAGTTTGTGGCTTTGCAAGCTTTCAGGACTTTTTGATAGTGTTATCTAATGTGTTATCATTTGCTGGGAGATTAAAATCTTCATATCATAAAGATTCCTTAATTATCTAAACAGGCTTTTCTTTGTGGGAATCTTCCAGTGTTGGGGCATTTACCAGGCTTCTTTGATTTAACTACTGGGGTCCTGCTGCTAATGGTGATAGAAAACTCATGATTACACTGTGAGTGTGCATTCACACAATGCAAGGGAAGCTTCATAAACATAAAGGAACATTCTGTCTATCGCTAATAGTGTTCCCATTTAGAAAGAAGCTCATCTGCCCATAGGTCTTTTTTTTTTTTTTTTAATCCCTTTGGAAGAAAAAATAACATTTTTTAAAAAGTCAAGTTCTAAGCAGATGGCTTCTGTGGCTGTGGTGTTGAGGGCAAACAGGGAAGTGATGCCCTATGAGAGGTTTCTGGCCACGGGATGTGGTGATCTCAGAGCAAAGGGAGATAAAGAGGAATCTGATGTAAGGACCATGATGAGTGGAGCTGGGTCTCATGCACACCTCTCCCCAGGTCTCCTTGCCTTTTTGTGTGTTTCCTTATGAAGAAATGCACAGCAGACACTTCTCACTAATTGAGAGGATGTCATTAGTTCAGAGTATAAATATTTTAAAACATTATGGATATGTGTTAGTAATTTAACACATGTCTTTTGTTAATAACACATTTTGACAAAAGTGCTGAGACTGACTTCTACCTCCCCTTTCCCTGCTAGGTAAAAGCTGTTACAGCTCCATCTGTCACTCTTTTGCATGCGATGTTCTTCCCAGTGCTTAAAAATGGAGTTGGATTCATTACTCTTCCTACAGGGATGTGTTGGCCATAGTGAGTTTCAAGTGTAGGAAGACAAGCTCCTGCAAAATGTGTTCCTATGGTTAAACAGAGTCTCACTGAAGTATTTTTCTCAAGGCAATGGTTATGGACTTAGCCAGTGTCTTCTCTGAGATGCAAAGGGGCAATCAGGACCAGCCTAAGCTTGAGAAGAAAGGAACAAAGTGATGATCTGTCAGGAGCTGATGGAGAGCCATGGACGGGAATGAGCAGCCCCTTGGAATTAGATGCATAATGGATTTCCAGTAAATGAGGTGTACCTGAGCTCTTGCAAAAGGAGTCAGCCTGAGCTCAAATTATCCCTGTCCTTGTCTGCTCCTTTTGTACTCGAGGGTAGGGTAAGAGGTTGAGCTCTTGGTAAAGCTTCAAGACAGAGGAATTTTGTGAGAGTCTCAACTGTTCCATGAATAGTGAGTGAATCAGCTTCAGAATGTCATGGATTAAAAGTTTCAAAACACCTAAAAACTTAAATGGTAGAAATATTTTATTATATTAAAAAATACTCATTTGCTTTTAGGGGTGTAAATGATATAAAGGTTTAGTGACACATCGAGTCTGTCATGAAATGATAGTAATGTCATGTTGGCACTCTGTCAAAGTAATTCCTCAAAACACCTAGTTAATGCTTTTAATGATGTATCTCTGCTTCTGGCTCTGCTCTGCCATTATACCTGCCAGCCTACCTCCTCCCTTTGCAGATGGTTTCTAAAACTGACACATTTATGTCTCCCTTTATAAATTCTTCATTTTTCCTTTTTTTTTTTTCATCCCCCTCTCCTCTCACAAGTTAAAAAAAGATTGTTCAATTTGAAATTGTTTGAAAAATTGGCAGCAGAGTCACCCTAGCAGTACAGCAAAGAGGCACAAGTACAGAGGAGTTGAGAATCCTGGCTTTGTGAATTTCTCCTCACCTACCAGCCTATTTAAATCTGGAGTGTGTGTTGGCCTTGGAGTGGATCTTCAAGAGAACTCCTTAACAAAGCTGCTCGTTTTACATAACAATGTTTTGTTATATGTTTAGAAAACGCTGTGCTTCTTGCTTGGTTTGGTTTTCCAGGAGAGGATAATAGTTTCAAGGTAAAGGTTGCTGGGTGTAAACTCAAGACAGAATGGACTCTCAGAGAAACTCTAGAGTCTTACAGTCAATTCCATGATGTCCTTCTGAACATGACCTGTTTCAAGGACCCAATCTTGTCCGTGCTGCTTCGAGTGCTGTGAGTAGATACAATATTACCTCTTCCCTTCCTCATCATTACTGATTGCACTTGGGAAGGTTCCTTCACCTTCCAGTGGTTTGGGTTTTTCCCTTCTTAGAATCATGGTAATGATTACAATTCATTTTAGGAGGTGAAAACAAGACAACAAATTGTTGGCACGGTTATTTCAGGGCCTGGGCAGAAAGCTGTAGTTCCCATGTCCTTAAGAGAGTCTCCATTTTTAAGGAAGCAATAGCTACAGCTTCAGCCCAGGCCCTGCAGCAATATTACCGTCTTGTCTCTCATACTCCCTTAAATCTCCCTAATTCCTCCTGCCCTGCCTGACCTGTGCTACTTGAGCAGTCAGTTCGCTTCCCAACGTCCTTAATCAGTCCCTGCTAGAGATGGCAGCGCTCAGAGATCAGCGCTGGGCCAGGACCTTTCGTGCAGCTGCCACCAGAGAGACACCAATGAAGATTAACTACTGTTTGTTACATTTTTAAAGGAAGTCTTTAAGCTGTTTGAAAAGAGAGTGGGGATTGCTCCAAACACCTAAAAGGCTTTTTCCTTCAAGATAACAAATGCCAGTTTACCTCGGCTGCTGCAGCTACAGAAGCTGTGCCTGTACCGAGGGCTGCAGAGCCACCATAATGGAGATGTAAAAAAAATTAGAAACTATGGCTGAGATTCAGTGTTTGAGGAAGTGGCCCAGGCTCCTCAAAATTCACATCTGCAGGAGATCAGGGAAAGGAATAAGCCAAGAAAGAGGGAGGGGTAGGAAGTGAGGTAAATAGGGTGACACACAGAGGGTGAAGGCTGTGCAAGTCCTCTCCCTCTGGCCATGTCTGCTTTTGCCCCTTGAGGGAGTTATCAGGAACTCCCAAAGCTGGAACATCAAACCTTTTCTATGTTTAACTGCTCTCTAAGCTATTCCTTCTTAAAGCAGTGAAATAATTTTTGTGTTCTGTGTCCTCTCAGCCCAGACATACCTTGCAGCATCAAAACACCCAGAGATGTTTGCATATTTATTTTTCTGTTCTAGAAAAACATGCACATAGTGAAAAACATTTTGAAAACATCCTGCTAGAGATAATCTCATCACTCTCCACCCACAGTCTATTGAGTCTGAACATTTGCTTCCTCTGAGCCACCTTGCTGCCTCCAAACCTATTCATGGACCTCTAAAAGTGCTTTTCCTGCATTCTGCAAATCACCAAACTCAGGTTAGGTAGGAGAAATTCTTCCACTGGTAAATGGACTCTGCTGGTTAGTGGTACCCTGGTGTGCTTTTTGTTTGGTTTTTAATCATGTGTTACTCCCACGAACCTACGGTGTTTTTCTTTTCCTCATCTTTATATGCACCAAGTTACTCCTTGGAGATAGTCTGGCTTCCAAAAGTTGGGAGTCTGAAATGTGTGTCTTTTACAGAAAGTATAATTACTTACATGTAAATTGTAACTCTCTGAAGAAACATCTAAAAAATTACCCCTCGCCCACATGCTCCCTGTCCCACTGAGCTGAGATTTCTCTGTGCCTTATGGGCTTTAAATATAGGGTGTCCCTTTCCTCCTTCTTAATTTGCTGCTATATTGGGAGGGGTTTTTACCCTCCTTTGCAGACAAAGTGGCCTTTTGGAGGATTCAGGATAGCTGAAACATCTCAGCAGGTGTGGAGTGAAACTGGGCTTGCTGTGAACACTGACTTACAACTTTTCTCGGAGGCATCCCACTGAGTCTCTGTTCAGGTGAACAAAATCCCACTTCTGAGAATGTTACAGGCTGGATCATCAACTGGGAGTCAAAGGCCCGTTTATTTGAACAGAGCTGTGCTAATTTACATCAATGAAAAAATCTGATCTTAATGGATAATCTGCAGTTAATCCCTACAATGGGTAAATAACTGTCTCTAAAGGCGGTCCTTAGGGTGCTTATTTTCTGTTAATTTGATTTTGTAACTTTTCTGTAGATTTTTCGGTAGCAAATTGAAATGTATGTGACTAGAAGAAAGAGATGTACCTGAGGCTTGTTACAGTAAAAGTGAGAGTAGGAGCCGCAGGGATGTGACTTGCTCCTTGCTGATTGCATGAGCCAATGTGGATCACATGAATGAATTCTTTATATTAAATGTGACTTCTCTGTTGTCATCACCCTAAAAGCAACTCAAAGTTTTAAATTTTGTCTTTCCATTTCCCTCTTAGTTACTGCTTTAGTTCTTCTCTGCACTGTACTTGGATGAAAACTTGAATGAAGTTTTTAAATATTATTTCCCAGAATCTTTTGGTTTTGGAATGATGTTCTCGTTAACAACGTTATTGCTAATAGTAACTAAAGTGCAGAACTTCTTGGGGTTAATGATTTCATGGCTATGTGCTGGTTATACATTTCTGGATGTGGTTTAACAAATCATGCCAGGACAACAGAAGGGCAGACTGTCCTTGACCCTTAATAATGTTGATTTTCCTGAAGAGAGTTCTTATGCCATGAGTCTTGATCCTTTTGCAAAGTAAGTACATACTTGCTGCTATTTTCTGTCTACAGAACATCCTTTTAAGAATCAGTTATGTACACTGCAGTAATTATTTACTCTTAATTAGTCTGATAATTTTATTCATGGCTTCCTTTACTGGTCATCTGTTCTCTTATTTTAAATCCAGGTCTGGCAATATTTCTTTGCCTGCAGTTGCTTGAGAGGAAGATTGTACAGCTAATTGAACTGCCTGGCTCTGGTCCATGGCCTGTAAATGTCCATCTTGCTCAAACAGCTGGACAGAATTTTCCAGACTAGCAGGCTGGTCTGGCATGCAGGGTCAAGTTTACCCACCCAGTACAATTATCACTTATCCCAAGTGAAAGGAGGGTGAAGACACCTTCTAGTGAAGGATGCTTCCAGAACTGGGAAACTGATTCACTCTTCAGGTGTTTAGTTATCAACCAGAAATCATGTTATCAAGTATACACTGTGTGAGTTGATTTATCTGAATACTCATATGGGCAATTATTAAAATATCCAAATTATTAAAATGTCCAGACAATTACAAGATTAAGGCAGGAAGCTGAACCTGATAGCTGGCATAATACCTGGTGTTCAGCTCAGTATTGCTCCTCAGTCTTACAGACCTGGCCAGTGAGATAGGGAGAGGATGCAATAATGGATCATCACCCTGCAGTGTGTCACCCAAACTCACATTAGCAAACAGGTCCAGGTGTGTAAGGTGCAATCACAAAGTACTCTCATGTAATACTGACTGATGTTGAAAGACTTAAATGCATAGAATTTGCAATTCTGCATGGCATAATAGAAACTAAGCAAAAATATTATGGCAAAGACAGAGCCCAGTGGGTGTATCTGTATAGTTATCCCATACAGTTGTTAAAACCTGCAACCACTTCTGATCACCTCAGGCACTTAGTTCAGAGGACTTCTTGCTAAATTCACACAGTCTTAGTTCTGTGTTCATCTGGGTGGTTCTGTACTATGTCCTTCTCTGTGAACGCCTCGTCTCCCTGCTGCCCACCCTGGGCACTCTCCAGGCTGTCTCTCACTCCTGTCCCCTCCCCCTGGGTGCCCTTGGCCTTTTCTGAAGTGCCACAGGTGCCAGTTCTGGGCTGAGCTGTGCCCTGAGCGGGGTCTGTGACAGAGCTGGCAGGAACTGTCCCTGTCTGGCACAGAGGGAACTCCACAGCCCAGTGGGCACAGTGCCCAGACATGAACACCAGGCAGCAGGAGGTCTGGGCTGTGCTCTGGAGGCTGTCTCTGGAGGATTTCGGAGTCACCAGCTGTGGAGAGGGAGCCCTGGCAACTGTGCTTCAGATCTCCGATGCCAGCAGGGCCAGGTGAGCACCAGGGGCTCCTGTCGCAGGCCCTCAGGTGTGGGTGGGTGTGGGTTCACAGCACAGCATGGAGTGATGAGGCTGGGAAAGCCATGGGATCAGCTTTGTTCCTTCATTCTTTCCCCACGAAGGAATGTCTTACCCTGTGTCTTTCCATAACCTTGTCCTTCAGTTGTCCCAACCACCTCCCACGGGTTCTCATGGACACAGGGCTTTGCTCTTGCCCAAGTGACAAGAAATGGCTCTCAGGGAGCTGCCAAAATAAAGGCCTTGAAATCATAATCTTACTAACATAAGCTCATAGTGGTGCTGTTTCATGTTGATCTACTTATGTGGTCTCCAGAGATGGTTTGACATTGACTTGGGTTCATCGGGACATTACAGTGTGCCCTCCACAAATGCCTGTTAAATTCATCTTCCCCCTGGCTTTAGTGCCACAGAGCACTAAACAGGACAGAGCTGACACCCTGTGCTCCAAAATGGGATCACGTAGACAAGGTCAGAAAAATACTGCAGAGATTTCTGGTTTGGGTCCTTTGCCCAAAGTGTACTTTGGCAGGCTGGGAGCTGCTCTGCTCCCACATTGTCAGCAGCGCCTGGAGCATGGAGCAGCTTCCTTGGAAACACCTCCTGGTGCCTGGCATGGCAGGTCCTGTGTGAAGCCTGAGAATTCACCCCAGCACCTCTCGCTGTGCTGCTGATGGCAGCGTGGCTTTGCTTGCCTTGGGCAGGGGGTGGGCTGGGCTTGTCCCTGTGCTGGGAAGATTTTGAGGCTCAGGCTCAAGCTGCAGGTTGAGAGGGTGGCTCTGGCCTCAGACCCTGCAGCCTGAGCCTGGCTTTGCTCAGTAACACCTCAGGGGTTCAGCTGCTGGGCAGGGGTATAGGAGCAAAGGTGTTGCCTCCACTCCCTCGCCAGCAATCCAGCCTGAGCTTCCAAGAGCAGAGGCAAAAGTGTGACAGATGTCTGTCTGTCCTCTACAGCTGCTCCTGCTGTCTGACTGACTGGGCAGAGCTCCGTGCCTACAATCCTGCAGACAAGGTCTTTTTGTCTGCTGTGTTCTCTGATTTGAAATTATGTGCACTGAATCTTAAAATTCAAAACCTTTCTCGTCCTTTCTTGCAGGACATGGTGTTTTCTTGCAAGTCAGACCTGAGGTGGCTGAATGTGATTGCATTTTGTAATTTTTGATGGACTAGGTATATTCTGAAAGTGCAACAAACCTAATGGCTCCATGTTCCCTGGATCCTGGCTTTCCAAGGAAGAGATCTTGACTTGTTTGTACAAACGCAGCAACCTTTTACTTCAGTAAAAACTTTTTAAGATATAAAATGGGGAACTAAATAACCTGAAATATGAAGTATTAAATACAAAATAATTTAGCAACAATATGTGTGGTCTTTTTTTACCAAGGAAGAACGTGTCCATCACGTATGATAGTCTTTCAGATAGTAGTAGCAGTAGGAAAAACTGCTCTTCTGCATAATGAAGCACATGAATTCAAACAGCCAAAGCTGATGTTTCTTCAAAAGTTATCTTTTTAAAAACCAAATAAAATAAACATATAGAATATAACAGGAAGGAAAAATAACTCCTTGTCTAGAGGTAATTCTTGCTTGCAGCCTGACAGCTGAAGAATTTCAGTGACAGGAGATACCCTGAGCCACTCCGAGACTGCAAATCTGCATGAGAGCCAGGCTGCTTCAAACTGCTGCTTGTGGAGCTTCTCTGCTGCCCTCAGCTCCCAAAGCCACTGGCTCAGCAGCCTCAGCCAGGTCTCTTTGGAGAAAAGGCAGAACAGAAAGAAGGGCAGTTTACAGAAGGAAAAGGATACTTATCAGCGACAGGACACTATCAGGCATTGAAAATCTTGCCTGGTGATATGTAGGCTGCTCAAACTGATGGAGATAGTATTTCAGATTATTTTATCTCTGCTTCTGTGCCTGGTCAGGATTTCTTCAAACGGGACGTTGATGAGATCTGGGCGGTGTCCCACTCTCGGGAGCCCCTGAGGAAGGCAAGTCAGGAGAAGCAGCAAATTGTTTTGAGTTCTTCTTTGTATGGGTGCCTAACAAAAACTGAACATAGCTACCCTGAAGGGATTGGTAAATTACTAACTACCACATCTAATTATTTTTTTTAGGATCTGTTTTTAATCTTGGCTTCTCATCTTTGTTTCACTGATTTTCTCGTTGAGTGTCCCTTTGTTTTTTGCCCATGATCAGCACACATTTCTTGGTAATATTTATTTATTTGCATAAATTTAGGCCAAATAATATTTTTGCAGTAAAAATTTTACATTTTTGTCATCACTGATCCTTTGTGAGCTTTTCTCTGTGCAAGAGCACTGTTGTTCAGGATCCCTTGAGCCCCAGTTGTGAAACTTTCCAAAGGGTGAAATGATGACCCACTGAAGCCAGTGGGAAAACACCTTTTTCAGTGATGGAGATAAAAGAACACTTTTGGGGGAAATGCTGGACATCCATAAATATAAGTGCATATATTCTGTCTCTTTTTATCCATCACCTTTAGATCTGAGATGCTCTCTGCTAAAAGAGGCCACAATACCTGATATGTTCTCCTGGGATTTCTCCCTTTCCAGCTCCCATCAGAGTAAGTTTTGGACTCTGGAAATTTCTGACTCCTGGATGTACTTTTACTTTTAATTTACAACTTAGAAGTCTTAAATTTCTTACTCTTTGTGATGTATTCTGCAGAGGAACCCTATGAATTTTCAGGCACCCAATAATAAACATAAACCTATACTTACACACCATGGATTTCATACAAATAAGTGAGCATGCACTATTCATTCTTGTGCAGTGGGAACAGAGCTTTCCTATATTTCTATGATTTCTTGCAAAATTTCATGATGGTCTTAATTATTCAGTACCTATTATGAGCCTCTGAGATGGGAATGAGAGCCGTGTTTCCTAGAAATGAAACATGGAAGTGTTCTCCAAGCTATTTTCATGCTAATTCTTGCTCACTTTTTCAGAGCCTGAGCTTTAAACACCACAACTGTGAAAAGATCAGACCGAATTGGGAAATTCATTTTGGCCATAGTGATGAAATTGTGAATTGGCATTTAATTGTGGGAAGTGATTCTGTAGTAGGCCGTTTTAGATCTTTCAATTGGTGTGAGTCAGTGAGCTTTTATGGCAACAAAATTGCACAGTAGGCTTTAATTGTGCATAATTATTGCACTGCATGGTGCAGAGTACTATACTGGAGGCATTCAGCTGCATTCTGTTAAATGTTTTTATTGAACTCTCGGAAGAAGTGTACCTGGTGGTATTTGATATATGTTTGTTTAATGTGCTCGTGCTTTTTTTTTTTTTTTTTGTCATAGAAAGATGAAAATAATTATAATAGAATTTATAATAGAATATATTTCCTCCCTCCCCCCACCATTTTCCAGATGACTAATTATACTGCATGGGATACCTGTGGGCACCTGCTAAAATTAACCGGAGTCCTACTTCTGATTTCAGTTGCAAGAATCTTATAAAAGGTCTTTGGGTTTAGGAGGATAACTTTAAATAATACTGAATAAGACAGGGTTCAGGTTTTTTACACCCATCTGCTCATTTTAAAGGCTGAATGATACTTGGTAGACTTTCATCTTGTTTCTTCTGTAATCTGCAGCTGTTTCCAATTTGATTATTTTTCTTTCCTGAGTGTTTTATGTCTGCTGGATCTGACAAGTGCACCCACCTACAACACAGCCTGTGATTTGGGATTAGGAAAAATTTTATTTCCTCCTCTATAAGTAAGTAAAACATTTTTATCACTATGGACCTAGTGATTTGTGAAATCCTGTTGTACTTTCTTATTTCTCCTGCTAAGCTTTTAAGTTGTCAGCAGTGATCTGATTGTTTCCCATCATTTCCCCAACAATGGAGCCCAGGCCAGCACTCTTGTTGCTCTCATGAATTCAGCATCACAGCTCTCAGCCATCAAAAGGGCTTTATGATGTTTCTAGGATGTGACATTTCTGTGGAAAAACAGCTTTGAGTTTGAGGCTTGGGTTTTTTGGGGGATGAAAAAATAGAGTCTGATATTATTGTCATTATTCTGCTACAAGATTCTGCAGTTCTCTGGCCTTTCCAGGGATGAAAGTCCTGTATAACAAACAGCAGCTCTGGCAGATCTTTTTCCCATCTGTGTTGATGAACTTGCCATTGCTATAATGTAGATAACAAACCTCACAATAACCCTCTTTCTTGTTAGCATCTTCCAGCACAGCAACTCCTGTAGCTGTGGCCTCAAAGAACAAACGCCAGGAAGAATGAATTTTGATTGCACCACCGCAAAGCCTTTTATTGTTCTTGTTTGTATAGTAAAAATGAAGTAGCAGGAGAAACTTTTTTTTTTTTTTTTAAATAACTTCTGTACGATTCCAAGACAATCTGAAAAATATTGTTACAGGTTAAGCCAGGCGGGGATTTTTTTCCCTCTTCCAGACTATTTACTACAGTTATACCTGCTGATCTATATGATTCACAAAGAACACGTGAAAATTTCTCAAACAACTTTACAGCTCTTTCCAAGAGAGTGTGCATTGGGGAACAATGCAGCATCACTGGCATCCCACCTACCCTGAATTTTACCAGGGAGGTGAACTTTTACCATTTCTGCTTCACTGCTTATATCAGTGGGAAATAACTGTACAAACACCATGTCCTGCCTGACACCTGCCTTCCTATGGTGCTCTCAGCCCAGAGGGCAGAGAACAGACACCTCTGTGGGAGCTGAGGGGTTACTGTTGCTAACACCTTTGAAAAGAAACCTTTAAACACACTTTAAGGCCTTTCTGTTCTTTATAGGCACTACTGTTAAGTGGGGTCTGAGCCTCAGTTATGTAAGGTCATTTTACAACATGGCAGGTTTAAATGTTTGTTTACTTCAAAAGGCATTGCACTTCCAGAGATAATCAAATCTTTGATAACGTGCCATAGAACTGCATCAACTGTGATCATTCAGTCTGGCTTTTTGTTTAGTTTTGTTCTGTTGGGTTTTTTTGTTTGTTTGTTTGGGGGTTTTTTGTTTTTTGTTTTGTTTAAGGGTTGTTATTTTTAATTTTCTTTGTTTTCTGTGTTTTAGATTTTAAGGAGCAGGAGGAAGAATGAGCAACAATAAAAGGGAAGAAATTCTTGCTGATTATCTTGCTGCCTTAAATGACAATTTGGAAGCAGTCCCAGATTGTACATCTGCCCCTCTAATGTACATCTGAAATGGTATTAATACCAAAGCAGACATCTGTGTGCTGATGTGTTCAGCTGCTTGGGAGGGTGCTGCTGCTGCTGCAGCTGCAGAGAACAGCCTGAGCTCCCTCCTGTGCCCAGCAAGGAGTGGCAAGGGGAAGAGCAGCCCTCATGCCCGGGCTCTCCACCCGGCTCAGGAAGCTCTGAAATCGGAATTTCACCCTTCAGTGTCCATCCTGCTTTCTCTAACACCTGTCAGGTTCTCTGGCTCACTTCTAGAGTCACGTTGTGCTTTGGAATTACAGCGGCAATGAAGGAGAAAAAGTTTTCTCAATGTGTTGTTACCTGGACAGACACCAGCACAGCGGTCCTGACGGGATGGGATGGATAGGGGCAGTCTGTCCATGTAGAGTTGAAGCCTGAATTCGAGAAAACTGCAATGCCCTGGCTGCACCAGATACTCAGGCATACTCCTCTGACTGTTCTTATGGTTAAATTAATTAAACACTTGCAGCCTTTCAAAGAGAGCTGAAGCTTTTTTTGCAGCTCAGGTGAAGTTACAGGCCAGGCTAGGATAGTGAAAAGGTCAGGACAGGGAAAAGATCTTATCATCCTTGTTCATTCATATAAATGTATTGATATTTTTGTATTTTGCTAATACTTCTAACTTTACAATAGTCCCAGAGTGGAAAGACCCATTTACACTTGACATCTTTTGTGAGAGAGCTTCATTTACAACGTAGAAAGACAACTGATACTCAATAGGTCCCTTCTTCCAGGTTTCTTTACCAAAGACTTCATTTATAGGTTGCCAGGTAACCGTAAGTCTTTGACTTTTAAATAATACTTCATAGAGGTACAAAAGGCAAGATTTTTTTCCCAGAGCTGAAATGGCAAGAGCTATCTGAAATGAACAGTAGCCTGAGCAAATGTGTACGGAGCTGACCGCTGATACACCCACACACAAACCCGAGAAAAGCCATTTGCAAACTCTTCTGTGCTCTGTGGAACCAATCCCAAGCGCAGACAGTGCGTATTTTCCTAGCTGGTTATTAAATTGAGTCTGTATATTCTTACTTAAGGTCATATTGCTCTTCACTAGGTAAATAATATTCTCCATCTCCTCCAGGAAAAGCAGGTGTCTGCTGCTCCCAGTCTGCTGCTCCTTCTCCACCGAGCTGGCCACAGTTTCTGTAATGTGGGAGAGAGGGATAAAAAAGATAAGGGTAATTAAAATTGTCAGCATTAGAATAAGAAGCCAAATGTCTCTAGAGGACAGCATCAGCTCTTCCCTCCTCCTTCTACTTTAATCTGAGAAGAAGCTGAGGGCTGTGGGATACCCAGGATCACCTGTGGAGCTGGAAGAAAGAGCTTAATAATGGCTCTGCCAGTTTTTCAGCCCCCTGCAAGGCTGTGGCTCAGTCACCACTTAGGCAGCTGCCTTACTCTAAGGATCTAACCCAGCATAAGCCAGAGTCAGACCTGTGCTTATTACTGCCCTGTGCCAACCAGCACCAGTGAGAGGATGCAGGGATTTTTGTTTAATCCCAGGTAACTAAAGCACCCCAGTCCCGACTGCGGGGCAGGGGAGCCCAGGCTGGGACTGGAGCCTGGGGAACAGGGTGGATCCCAAAAGTTGTTGGTGCTGCCAAGGGTGGAGTGGACTTTCCCAGCAGCTCAAGGAAGCTGTGACAACGTGGCCTTAAGAGCAGGAAGGTCATTGCTCCAACCCTCCTCCTGTCCTGGTTGGCTTCGGGGTGAATCTTGCTCAAGAGCAGCTTTTGGTCTGTGTCTTGCTGCAGCGAGTCCAAGGGGCAGGGGATTGCCTCAGCTCATTGCCTCTGGTTCTTGCCTCTCTGATGTTTAGTGACAGGGCAGGAGTTCCAGTGCCTGAGGCCAAGAGCTTGTGTCACACAGGTTGCTGTTTGTCCCAGTGTGGCAAGGAATTCCAGTTCTTACATGCCTAGATTTGAGTAAAATCTCCACACAACAACTTTTATTTCCCCTTAAAGGCTGGCTTTTGAAAGTTTTCTTCTTCACAATATTTTTACTTCTGAGGTCATTGTGGAATATCTTACTCAAACGTTCAAGCCAAATCAATTCAATTTCCAGACCTTCATCACAGCAGCAATGCATTAGAACAACTTAATAAAATGTTTATATCAATGTCTGAAGTTCACAGTAATCTGAGAGTGTGCAATGACATCTGTAGGATAAATTGTACAGCTCAGCACTGAAACATGACCACAGTACAAAGTGTATTGTTTGGAAATCTACTGTCAGACAAGAAACACAGCTTTGCAATTTTTGCTTCAGAATTTATACTGACACTTTTTTATCATAAATGGGATACTTACATGCCATCCTTTTGGGCATTACAGAATACTTCAGGATCAGAACTGGTGCTGAAAACACAGCCTGTGTACCACTAAAACCAGCCAGATTTTTCCTGGCAGTGTGCTCATGTTAACTTTTCTGATAAGGTAAAACTGATAATTTATTGTGTGATTTGCTAAGTCTGTGCTTCTGATGAAGTGCTCTGGAGCTGCAGCATAAAGACTGCAGGCTTATTTCAGCAGAACACGAAAGCCTTAATCCTTTGTTGCTGCAAAAGCAAACAACTGTCCTTAAGAGCAGCCTAAGCCAGAACAGCAGGGCACAGAGAAGGATCCTTCCCAGAGTTACTGCAGTGCTTGGGCAGCAGGGACCTCACTGTGTTTATTTATACATGTCAAACTATTAGGAATTCAGTAACATAAAGTCGAAATCTGGCATCTGCAGCCTGCATTTCTCTCTTTGCATTCCTACCAAAGCCCAGTAAAACAGATCCATACCTAACCAAGCACCAAAAAGCCTTGAGCACAGCCGATACACCAGTTTGCTCAAATTGCAAATGGAAGTGATTCATCTTTTCCACACGCTGGCTCCCTACTGCTAGGTCAGGAATAGTGAGGAGATGTGGGGGGAACAGGAAAGCTCATTTCAACAGCCTTTTTCATTCATAATTCAGTTGGGGTTGGACCCAAACGTGTTGAAGAACTATTGCGGTTGATTGCAGTAAGATTGTTGTATCCAGCCATTTACTATGCAGACAGAAAAGCAGAGCTTAGAAATTAAATACAGCCATGTGATGCAATGGAATATTCCAGACAAATCACAGCCTAATCCTTCAGACCCCACTCAAGTGTTAGGCTGTTTCCAGGTGAAGACAGCAAAATTGTCTGTAGTGATTCAGAAACGTTCAATGGAGTTTCTTGGTTGATATCACAGCACGAAGGCTTAAACAAGTTTAAAGCAGCAGACTTAGATGTCTTGCGCTCTACAAAACTGAAAAGAGGATTTTTAAAACGGCATCTCTGGCCTTGTGATGCTCTCTTAAAAATCATGAAATGTGGGGTAAAATAGCTAATATAATAGCATTTTCCAAAGATTTAAAAAATTTGACATGGGTAAGAATCTATGCTCTTATCCTTACTTTGGCAAAATAATGGAAAAGTTAATCAGGGTTTTAAATGATAGAGATTCAAAGGACAGAAATATAATAAATGTTAATCAGCACAGTTTTTCTGAAAAATATAGCTTATGCAGCAAACCTGATTTTGAATGAGATTATAAATGTGTTGATAATGACTGTTGTGTAGATATTGATAATATTTTCCTTACATTCTGAGGAAAAATTTTGCATTCTGCAGCTTCAGTGAAACATGCATTAAAAATGAGCTAGCAGATCTCAAAAATGAGATATCATTGGCAATTATTACGGAAGTCTTACAGTGCTCTAGGGAGGCTGGTTGGGGGAACATTAAACAAAATGTAGCAGATCGACTGATCAGCTTGGGCTAATCATGGGCTGGAGCCGGGCATCCCCTCTGGGGATCACAGAAACTTGGATGTATTTCAAACAAATCACACAGCATCTGAAACCACTGAACATTTTCATCAATGATCCAGCTGCGGGTCCATGGATTAGAGCCTGGGGCAGTGGGCAGCATGAGGGCAGGGGATCCCCGTTTGCTCTGCAGTCTAGTCGATAATCTGAGCCGTGCACTGAATGCAACCCATAGACCACCTGTAACGGATGCTTCTGCAGAAGGGAGAATTCCCTGGAAAACAGCAACTTGAAAGATGTTTTAGGAGATTAATTGAAATTCAATGCAATTTGCCAAGGTGATCCTGTAGCAGGAGGAGGAGGATGAGGAAGAACGAAGGGTTAGCTGAGGAACAACTGATGGGACTGGGAAGGCATCTCCCAGGTGTACCCCCCGGTGAGGCTAAAGGCAGAAATGCTTATCATGGGAAACCCTGGCTTGAGAGGTGTAAAAAGCTGAATTCCAGGCAGAAAACAAACAGACATGACCAGGGCCAGATATCCTGGTATGAGGAAGAAATAATCAGGATGACCACACAGAGGGGACAATACCTGGGTGACTGGAAGAGACTGAAAGTTCTTTTTCAAGGGCTGTTTGACTTAGAGTGACAACAAGAACTAGGGTCTGGAGGCAGGAATCAAACAAGTGCAAATAAGAACCTGTACTCACACTTCTAGGAACTGCACAAAGAAATGATGATGCTTCCATCTCTCGAGTTCTCTGGGTTAAGGACGGTGCAGATATCTCAGGCAAACAGAAGCTAATGTGCTCACTGCAGGGGGACTGGGAATTGTCATGGGATCTGACCAGCCTGCTCCCTTCTGATCTTCAATATAATGAACCCATGAGGGAAAAAGCACAGCTTTTATTGAAGGCAGTTAAATTTTGCCTAAAGAAGTTCTGCAGCATAATTCCAGGTTTTTGAAATTTGAACAAAGTTCTTGGTTCTGAATACAAATCTTGCCTTACAGTGTTGCTGTTTGCACACATCACAGAGTTCTTGAGCTATTTAATCCTCATTAGTGAAGCATTATTAATCCACAACACTGAAGGACAGAAGGTGTAATTTAGAGAAATCCTTATGGGAAGGATCTCATAGGAGATAAAAAGGAATTAAAGTGTTTCCATGGACTAGTAAAACAAATCATGGCATTCTAATGCAGTTATTCTATTAATGTTGTAAATTTAAAATTCTGCACAAGAGTTTTGGGTTCCTAGGGGTGCTATAAGGTTAGGGAAGAATTTTCATTTTTAACTTGTGTTCTATCTAACCCTGGTCTGTGGGATTCCCATCTTGCTTGCTCCTTAAGGCTTTCCAGTAGTGTAATGTGTTAGAGAACCACTGAACTGTTCAGCTCACTATCTTGGGATTGTTTTCTTTTATACTCTCTACCAGTTTAACCTGTCAAAAACAATTATTAAGCAATTTGTAATGTAGTAGAGATGTAAATGGTCTCAAAAAACTTGTGACTGAAAAAAAGAGCAACAACTTGCTGGAGCTTGTAGAAATTCATATTAACTGGTTTCCCAAGGGTTAGACTACATGAAAATATTTTGGAAGGTTGGAATAGTCAGGAATTATCAGCCTGGATAAGAGGAGGAAGGGCTTTTCAGCCACCTGCTGAGAGAGAGGGAAATCTCCCTGCGCATGAGAGGTGCCTTCAGTGCTTCACATGGAGCAAAGAGGAGCTGTTCTCAGGGACACATCCCAGGTTCCCGGGGAAGGATGTGATACCCGCCTCGGTTAGAGAAGCTGGATCTGTCATTTCTCACAGCCTCCACGTAAGAGGTGCAATGCCTTGGAAACAGCAGCCTCTGTGAGGGATGCTGCAATCAGTGGGAATGAAACAATGGTGTTTTACACAGCACAGACACACAAAGGGTACGGGCGTGATACTTATTCCAAAATGTTTCAGTGTGGGAGGCAAATTATCTCTGCCAGTAACCAAGTGAGCAAATAAAAGAGCTTGTGTTTTCACTTAACAAAGCAAAATGGCTGTTTTGACCCTATTTAGTGGTTCCTCAGCTCCTTCTCACTGCATTCACCACACACTGGAGTTAAAGACATGAAGTACTTAGATTTAAGACTGACATTTATTTTTACAGCAGCACTACAAAACTTCCAGAGCAGCAGTCCCCAGTCTGGGGCTTCCTGCAAGCCCTGTAGTCAGGCTCAACCTCAGTGTTGGTAGCAGGAGATTTTGCCATTTCAGGGCCAAAAGAGGAGAGGAAAACCTCAGCATGTAGGAGTGTCTCACTGCACAGCTGTGGAGCCTGGTCTACATAAGAGAACAATTATCCTCTGGCACTCACCCATCCTCAGACCTGTGCCTTGATTTGCTCCCTTCTTATTTCCTTTCCTTTACCAAGCTTTACCCCATGGAGGAGAGTAGGATGTTCATGAACCTGCGCTGTCCTGCCCACTTGAGGCCTCCTGAGTGAAAAAGTGCTCTTTGGCTCTGTGTCTCTAAGCACGTTCTTGGGTACAGATCCTCTACCAAGAATTTATTTTAGAGACAGGTGTAAAAATTGGCCTGGGGTCTAAGCCCTGCACAGCCTCCAGAGCTGCAGTGGAGCTGCAGAGTCCCTGAGTCAGTCACTCCCCTGCAGAGTTCCCTACAAGCCCCACAAAGAGTTTGCAAATGCATTTTTAAACTTAGCTCACGTGTAGACAAAACTCAAGACCAACTCTAAAACTTGCAAACACACACAAAACATTTTCTAGGAGACGTTCCTGACTCATCATCCCTTTAGGATCTTGGTTGATGTTTGACAGTTCCAGGTTTCTTTTTTTTGCCCTAGAGAGCCTTTTCTTCCTGTAGATAGTACACAAGTGTGAGTTAAAACTTTGTATTTTTACAGATTCCAATTCCTTTTTTCTGGGTGACATCTGGAGAGACTATCTTTCTAAGACAGTGTCGCTGCATAATTTCTATTCCTTAACAAATGTTATTTAGGAGCAAACCAGGCAAGTCCATTCTGGAAGAGTTATATCCTCTGACCCAGACCCGAGTCCTTTATTCCTCTGAACGGATGTCCTGTAACACTAATGACTCTTGGACAGTTTGTATTGCTTGCTGGTTTTGCATGCAATGATTCTTCCTGCTGGCTCTCGAGTCAAAGAGAAGTTAAGACTGGGAGCTACAATAACAAAGAAAAGTCACCCAAGAGTTGGGCAATCAAAGGAGCATTCACAAAATGTGTGGGATGTATCAGCTGATGCACACACAGAGATTTTTACAGGCTGTCTCCTCGCTGTGTTTGTGCTGGGAGCCCTTTCTGTCAACAGAGAAAAGAGAGACTCCTGGGGCAGCAGGAATATTTCACACGGCTTCCTTAGGATGGCATCAACCAGGTCTTGGTTCCAGTGAGGAAGATCTTCAGTGCCAACAGGCAGTCCTGGGGTGACAGTGTCAGGAGTCAAAACAGGCCTTGTGGCAGCAGGCTGGCATGTCCAGCTGTTCAAAGCGTATGTTTTCTTAGCAGGAAGAGTATGCCATGGAACAAAGACAGAAACTATTGTCAAGAGGGGTGGGAATGAGGGGGAGAGGATTACAGATTCAGAGAGCAAAGAGAAAAAGAGGTATAACTAAAATATTTTCACATCAACTTTATATAATTCATGCTTCAAAATTTACATAAAAGCAGTTGGTTTGCTACCAAGGAGTTTTTGTACTTTTCCAAAACAGAAGAGCTCTGCTTACCTGGTATGTGAAAGCATAACAATTTATTGATCCCAGGTATGTTCTGACAGGTGGTCCTGTTGTGCTTAAACAACCACAGAGTGCAGTACCACATAAACACAGGTGAAATAAACAGTCTGGGATCCCATTTCCTATTTTCCTTGCTCAGTTTCAGGATTCAGATCTGTAGCACAGTGACCAGCCACTTCCCATGTCACTGTTTAATAGAAGCATTTCAGGAATAAAGGAAGTTACACAGATAAAGTGGGTCTAAGTGTAAGCCCAAAGCAAATGAGGAACCACCACACACACACTGTGCAGGGCCGTCAGAAATAAGCATTGCAAGCAAAACAAACCTTAACTCTGAGACAGAGTGTGTGCTCTAAATATAGATCAGCTCACTTGCACGTTTGTTTGTTTTATATTTTCCTTGCTTGACTTGCATTTATCAATATAGAGCTAAATTGCCAAACAGTGCCATTACACTGTTAATATTTGCCTCTGCATTTCAATGAATGCTGTGAAGAAAAAATGCAATCCTCCACGAGTCAGCACCGAGCTGGGGGTGAGAGAATATCCTGGAGCCAAACTCACCTGGTGTTTTTGCTGAGAATACGAACTGAGGCCCTGCATTCTGGCCAGATTTCATCTCCGGCAGAATTTACAGGTTTTACTTAAAAACCTAGATGTGCCATCTTCTAGATGCATAAATTACTGTATAATATTAATTTTCTTGCTGTATCCAGAGGTGATTGTTGCTACCTGTTGTAGCCCAGATCACAGCAATGGGTGAAACACTCTGCTTTTTTCTCTTACAAGATATTTAAAATTGAATTTGTTGATGTTTCTGTGAGGAAATTAACTATATAATGGTAAAATACAAGATCCTTAAGGTGAGAAGTTGGACATTTTGAATCTTGGCATCCTCTGTGTATTGTGAATGGGAAGGAGCAGGATGACAGAAGTGCCCTTGCTGTGGTGATGCTGCTAGGACTCCTTAGAATCAGGTCAAACAGCTGTCATGAGCCTGCTTCAGGCTAAACCCCATCAGCTGAGTTCTGAAAAGAGGCAAAAGGATTTTTTTTGTGAGAGCTCAGCTGGAAGCGTGAGTGCAAGTCCTGACAGTGACAAAATGGCAAGCACGAGAAGCAAGCAAGGAGATAATTTTTGCTTTTCCTTCCAATAACAAGGCTTAATATTTCTATAAAGAGATTTTTCAGGAGATCAGGATTAAATCATCAACATTTTTTAAGAAGATTCCCTGTAGCCAAAAATAAAATTAAAAAAAAAGCACAAGCTCTGAACTGCAGTGTTTTGGTACCTGCATGTGACAACCATTTCCATAGATTATCGACCTTGCAGATTTTTAACAAAAATTATGAAGAATTCAGGATGTGAGATGCATTTTTACAGAATTTCTCTCTGACTTGTCACTTTCAGCAACTAGCTACATTCAGAGAAAGAAATCTCAAGCTTTTTCCCAGAGCAGTAGCATAGCAGCATCCAAAAGCGTGAACCTCTGTTAAAAGATAAGCTGGAAAAGTACACTGCACAGAAGAGTTTCAATTAAAATATGGCATAAGGAACTGAGTATGCTCCCAAATAGGAGCTTTGAATTGTGTTTTGCAGCCATTAACATCTATTTGGATGAGGTGGCAGTTTAGAAGTCACACAGAGAAAAAAGGAATCTGGTTCAGTGCGCTGGGGGTTGTGCCCCAAGGCTCACAGTGGTGATTTGCTGAACCAAATGTTGTGCTTTAGTGCCACTGTGCTTCGAACAGGGGGGAGTCTGACGGGTAGTTCAGGATATGAGTTCAATACAGTCAATTTTTGATTATTGAGATCTGGGTTTGGTGTATTTGTTTTAATTTCAAGTTACAGCTCCTCCGTCAGGCCTGGGATAGAAATGAACTCCTTTTCTTTGGTGCCTCATTCCCAAAGGATGCACACAGGACCATCTCATTTTGGGACACTTGCTTTACCTGCGTTTTCCAGCCGGTCTGATCAGCTGCTCTCCATCTGGGAGAGCACACACAGCTGGTGGCCTCTTCTTGGCCTGCTGGCCCCTACTGCAGAGTCAAGGGACAGAGAAGTGCAGCTCTTCCCTTACTCCAGGAGTGGAAAATTAACCCTTTCACGTCCTTGCCAGGCAAAGTGCACTCCCACCTAATCACAGCAAAGCACAGACCTCGTGGTGCATTTGGCTTACTTCAGACAGCACTGCAATTGAGTGAGGGCTTTGAACAGCTTTAATGTCCTTAATTTAGCAGGGAGATCAGACAGCAGGTGGTATATTGTTCAACAATTCCAGATATGACTGTGTACAATAATTATGTGTTTTGGTGCTCTACTCATGTTTTAATTACCATGAATTAACATCAGTAAAAAGCACCAGAGCAGCCAGAGAAGCCCTGTGTAAGTGGATTTCCTGCTCAGCAGTCTCGATGCTGCAGGTTATGTGAGGAAGTTTGCAGGAATCCAGCATATAGGTGAGGAGGCTCAGGTGTTGCACAGATTTTCTGTACCTTGGATAAACCATTTGGTCTCATTGTACCCAGTTTGTTCTCATGTTCCTTGCCAGTTTGTAAAACACACTGCAAGCAGAGAAGTGCTTTCATCTATTTATTTAGATGGAATGATTTGGAGCAGAGATCTTCTTCATTGTGTATCCTGGAAGCACTTTTGAAATCCCTTCTCTATCCTCCAAATAAGCAAACACTCACAATACGGTGTTCCAAGAGGATGGCATTACAGCAGGTAAGGCTGCACACGGCTGAATAAAAGACGGCAGCTTTCCACGTGCCACCTTTGGAGAGGTAATCCAATCCCATTAGAATTCATTATGGATGTTCAGCTTACACGGCAGATCCACTGCCCAGCTTGCATAACTCAGTCTCTTGTGCTGCCAGAGGAAAAGGAGCCAAGCAGTCAACAGCACAATATTTGTTAAACTGTTTCACCCAAACCCAGACTCTTAGGGAAATTAATAAGAACTAAATTTCACAAATGACTTGTATTTATTTATATTATTAACTACCATAATAATCGTCCAAAGAAGAAAAATGTAATTCAAAAATAACTCACCAGAAGAATACAAAGGGATCTGAAGGGTAAAGAGGCTTGTTAGATTCCAGAAACAGAAAGAAGCCTCAAGTTATCTGAGAGCAGTCTTTAATTATTTAAATTTTAATGAAAAATAATTTAAAAAGCCAACATGACCTGTCTTACAGAAATTGATTTCTTAAAACCTTTAAAACCATTTGGACATTTCACTTTTGTCTGTGTTGCTTCTTCCTTTCACTCCCACAGCACTTTCCCCTCTGCCTGTGCAGATCAGAGGAGCTGCCTCGGCAGAACAGCAATCTCATTTTGTTTACTCTGTGTTTCAAAGAGAATTGAACAAGCCCAGGATTCGCTTTCTCTAAACAAATACTGGCAAGACAAAGGTATCACAGCTATTCTGGGGACAAGAGGTTCGTTGAGATGGGGAATAGTAAAGACTGGCAAGAAAAAACAGTAAATGTGTTTTTATCTGAAAAAAGTTAATCCTTTTCACAGCCTCATTTTCTTTGCTTTTGAGATAGCTCTCCTTTCTCATTTAGGTTTTAGAGTTTTTAAGCTAAGGGAAGCAAGAAACCGAGATACTCTCTTTGTTCCTGTCAAGTAGCTTGAACAGTTTGAGAACAGAAACCAGTCAGAGCAGTGTGATTAGCGTAGCCAATTAAGGGGGATTTGCATATTCACGAGGCAGCTATCGAGAAATAACTCTGCAGAGATAGCGGCAGCGTGGCAGTGCCTGTGTGCCCATCAGAGCAGCCTGGCACGCTGCTGCACGGCGATGGAGCAGTACCAACCACAAGGGTGATCCTGCAGCAGCAGGAGTGGGAAGGGCACTGGGAAGGTGGGAGCTGCGATGGCCCTGCACTCTGGAAAGGGTAAATCTGCAACCCACTCACCCAAACTCAACGGCATCTGCCCAATGAATTTGTTTTCCAACATTCTCTCCAGCTGCAGTTTGTGCTACCTGCCAGGTTTGGGGGTCCAACCTTGTTGGTGTTGGGGTGGCTGTGTGACACACGCAGACACGGACAGTGCCTCACAGAAGGGCCAAAAGCCGTTTATTCAAAGAAGCAGTCCCTTTTATACAGTTTTGTATTGTTATTATTTGTGTTACATATTCATTGGCTGCCAAATGACTACACCAGATTCATTGGCCATTATTTAACTACAACACACACCAGTAATGTAAGCCTATAAGCATTAAGAAAAATAACAGGTGCAGATACGTGGCTGTTTTATCCTTCTATTGTTTGGATTCCCTACTCCTGTTGATGCTACATTCTCATGGGTAAAAGCTGATTATTTTTTCTTCTCTTGGGCTTTTCTCATGGATAGAAGCTGGCCATCTCCAAGTTAAGATCTGTGAAGCTTCAGACAGGCTTCCAGGCCCACTGACAGTTCCCACACAATCTCATCAGGAGTTTGGGAGAGCTGGATTTTAATGAGCAGCTGGACAAGGTCTGAGTGCCTTGCAGCCCCTCCTGCCCTCAGCCCAGCCTGGTCCACGAGCATGGACTGCAGGCAATGGGTGAGCTTTACCACAAGGGGAGCTTCGTGCAGTGGATGGATGGTAAAGCTCTGCTTTCTTCTGCCCCAAAAGGCCTTTCACCAGGGTGTTATCCAAGGACCAGGCAAGAGAGCAAGCAGCCCTCCAGGAAACCTGGATAACAAACTGTGGTGGGTGATCACAGCAGCTTTATTATATCTGAGGGTGAAAAATCACCTTATGCACTACAGCAACAACAATCTGTGCTCCATCTCAGTGATTCGCTGGCTCCCACCACTGGTCATCTCTTACCAACCACTGCATCACTACAAACATTTGGGGGAGCATGGGCTGGCTGAGTGAGTGGCACACAGAGCCAGCTGCACTCTGTGCTGATGGCATCTGCACCCTCAGGAGGCTCTGCCTTCTTACCAAGGGGCTGAGAAGTGATTGGCAGTGTGCAGCATCCATATGTGCTGGTTTTAGACAGAAATACAGTGGTTTTGATCCTTAATGCCCTTGCCTGCTCCTCGGTGCTGGAAGCTGAAGTCATGGTGTGCAACTGCCACGAATTGGGTCAGGAGGGACTCCCCAGAGTGTTCTCCTGGGTACAACTGCACAGGCCACATTTGCTTTCAAAACTGCTCAGGGAAAGGCAACAACACAGAAATTAACTCATGGTATTCACTGCTACAGGATACGAAGGAAAACAAAATGAAATCCCTAAGGTGGGACCGTTACACAAATTCTAAGTTTATAAACTGGTGTCACATCCACTGGGGTAAAGACTGTGAGCTCTCAACCTCGGTGCCACAAAGAGGCATTAAGCACATTTAGCTGTGGAGAAATGTCTCTCTCCGGGAAGATATATCTTTCTATAATCACCCATCATAGGTATTTTACTCTGGAATACTTGCTCCTGGTTTATCTAGACCAGTAACCTATGTAAGATTTTTTTAATTTTTAATGGTCTCAGCCTGTGATTATCCATAATTGTCTCTTTCCTTCCTACCCCCTTTGTGGCACCAGCTCTTTACTGGAATCTTAATAAACTTTGTGTATGTTCTAAAGATAATATTGAAAACGTAAAATTGTGTTCTGAATTTTATAATTGGTATGGAAAAAAAGGGGGAGATCTAATCCTATTGGGTCTTCTCTTTTGCTCTCTCTCTCTCCCTTTTCCCTTTTGATGGTAAGCAGCAAATTTTAATTAGCTTCATTTCCACAATTCAGTCATGCATATGTAATCTTTGTTCACACTTTTATAAAGTAAAATTAAGTGAAAGAAATGGGGTAATAATAGAAAGCTTGTCTGAGCAGAACAAATGTGAATTATCAAACGTAAGGAAAGATGACTGGGACTACACAGCTTGAAGTTCTGCAAGGTTTGAGGTGATTTTTCTGAAACAGAAATGCATAAATAATGCACAGAAACAGGTGCTGATTATCCTGTTTTGGGCATCTTTTGTTCATTATGTACTTGGGCTGCTGAGGTACAGTGATAACCACTGAATGTGACGAGACTGCTTAATAACAACTTCCTAATGTTTCTCTTTTATCATGAGCTGCAAGTGTCACATGAGCTTGTCTAGTTAATAAAAATCACTTTGTGAACCCACTGTTCTTAGATTTGGTATTGGAGCAGATCACTGTGCTGGGCCTCTCTCTATTACAGCTGCAAAAGCTGTACTGCCGTTTTGCATTGTAATTTAAAGGTTTCCTAATCCATATACACACCCTCTAATTAAATGTTTCCAGGGGTTACCTTGGGAGCCTTCAGTGCTATGGTTTGAAACTAAAACTAAAGACCACATTAAATTCTTCCCCCTGGGTGAGACACAGGAGGGGGAAGAACATTTGCATCCCTGCTACTCCGGATTATTTGAAAGCATGGGCATGACCAGGATTACTGATTTCGTTATTTCTGTTATCTAACATGAGAAGATGGAAATTTGAAGGGAAACAATCCACACGTCTAAATCTAGAGCTCATCTCATTTTATCATTTCTGAGAAGCCTCTTCAGAGTCTCACCAGTTATTTTAAGAAGTTACCAGTTCAGCAGAAGCAGCTGAAAACCAGAACCTCCTGTTGATGTAAATCAGTCTGTGGTTGCACAGGCTCCACAACCAGCACTGCAGATGCCGAGGTCTTCGTTAAAGGCAATATGAAGTAGGGAAGCATGAGAGCATTAGCACGAACAGCAGTGGAGTCTGAAGCCCAGCGAATGTTGAACTCATGAGGAGATAATTTCTCTTCAGCACCGTTCACACGTTCAGCCTGACAAGCAAACCACAGCTCTAGAAGAAACACCTCTTCCTGTGACAGGAAGTGAATTTCAGATATGAGGGGCTTGCCTTTTTTCTTCTCCTCTCTCGAAACCTGCTGTGCTGCCAGTGAGTAAGGATTTTGCCAAGATTTTGGTTAATGGTTAACAGAGTAGTATAACTACACAGACTCTGACTTCCTTCTGCTGGGGCCAGGACCAGAAGCTGCTTTGCTTGCTGGGGAACAGGCACGCGTGGAAAGCAGTGCAGTTCACACCGTGAAGGGCTGGAGAACAGAAGCTTCACTCTGTGGAGAAAGGAGGAAGAAAATCCAAAAGGAGCAAGAGGTGTTTGCCACAGAGAAAGGTAAGAGCTGAAACACTTTCCTGTTCGACTGACTGACTCAGAGGCTGTTGCTCACAAACCAACAAATCCCACAGGTGTGGCTGGTTGGGACACACTCATTATACCTGACTGCTCGGACATGTGTGTCTCGGGGAGAGGGGCAAAGTGAGGAAGGATCTGTTTGCTGTGAACTTGGAAGTTGGAGAGGGCAGGAAAGCACCTCCTCCACCCTGGGACTGCTCATGGCAGGAAAGACACCCACCTCAGACTGCTCTCAGCTCATTGACCACAGCCACGTCCCGGAGTTTGAGGTGGCTCTGTGGATCAAGATCACCTTGGCCTTAATCTATGTCTGCATCTTTGTTGCGGGCCTCTTGGGCAACAGCGTCACCATCAAGGCCACCAGGATCCTGCAGAGGAAGGGCTACCTGCAGAAGGAGGTCACCGACCACATGGTGAGCTTGGCCTGCTCTGACCTGCTGGTCATCCTGCTGGGCATGCCCGTGGAATTCTACAGTGCCATCTGGAGCCCCTTTTCTGCCCCCAATGGCAACATTGCCTGCAAGCTCTACTACTTCCTCTTCGAAGCCTGTAGCTACGCCACGGTGCTGCACGTGGCCACGCTCAGCTTTGAGAGGTACGTGGCCATCTGCCACCCCTTCAAGTTCAAGGCTGTGTCCGGACCCCGCACCGTGAAACTGCTCATCGCCTTTGTCTGGGGCACGTCTGTCTTGGTGGCTCTGCCCCTGCTCTTTGCCATGGGCACAGAGTATCCGCTGGAGATCATCGAGGGCTACCAAAGAGCGAGTTCCTGCATCAAACCTACTCCCAGGCACTTCCTGCCTGAGCTGAAGCACAACATGACCATCTGCACCAACCTCTCCTCCAAATGGTCCCTGTTTCAAGCCAGCATCTTCAGCGCCTTTGCTGTGTACATCATCGTGCTGGGATCTGTCACCTTCATGTGCCACAGCATGATGAAAGCCCTGATGATCCACAAGGAAGGGACTGTGGCGGTGCAGGGTGGACTAAAGCACCAGGAGCAGCACCTAAGGAAAAGTGAAAGTTCAGAGGGCAAGAGCTCCAGGAGACAGATCATTTTATTCCTGGGTAAGAGCCATGTCCTACTCTGCCTCCCCTCCCCCCTTTCCACATGGGAAGAAAGCCCAGAAACCTCCGTTTTTATCTCACCAAGCTCTCCCAAAGGGGGAACATGGCTTGAAAATGGTACAAAGTGAGGGATAATACTTTTGGTTGTGATGATACATTTTAAGAAGCCTGATGTTTCCATATGTTTTTGGTTCCTTTTGTGATTAGAACAGGCGGGAGGGAAGAAGAAGGGGAAATCCATTCACTGTTTGCTATTTCTGTTTGATTTTGTTACAAGCCTACATGCAGTAATATGGGTGACAGGCTGTTGCAGCCTGACCTTTGGGGTAGCAATAGGCAACAGTTGCCTGGATATAAAGTAGCTCTACTTTGATGTTTTCCCACTAAATTACAAATACGAGCATATTTAGTAAGGCTGCTGATGGGAGGGAAGACTGTCTTGCAGGATCTCAAGCTTGTCTCTCTGAAGGCATTTCCCAGTTGATTCAGGATGCTCCTTGGAGAGTTCTTATTCAGCCTCAGCAGTTGTGGCTGTGTTGCATCTGAGCATTGAGGAAGCTGGACTGGAGAGTTGATTTGGTTTCACAAATTGCAGTTGCCCTCTTTGAATTTTATTTTTCTCTGGTTTCATTTGGAGGCCTGTAACCCTGAAATTATGTTTGATTCTGATCTCTCTTGCCACATTTGTCAGACAAAAAACTAATCAAGCTGTCATTTCACCAGCTTGGAATATTTCCAGGCAGTGATCCATGCAGTCTCCGTGTTTGTTGATGCTCTTGGAGGCACCCTTAATCATGCCCTGGCTGCTTTACTGTTAGTTCCTGTTTTGTTGGGTTGCTTATTATGATGCTGGATATAATAAATGAACCATCTAGAGTAGGAATGCACAGTAGACCCAGTACTTCCGTGTTGCTTTTAGGTGGCCCGACTGATATGGCAGAGAGGGACTTGAAATTTGTGGGTCTCTCTACTTCCACAACTGTAAGCAGATTAGATTTTGTATTACTTTTTTTCCTCTCTTTTAATATTTTTTTCCCGAAGATTCTCTGCTTCCTCATCCAGTCCTGCTTTAACCATGGTCTGTGGCAGGCCATGAAGCTGCCATGAAATGAAGAAATCATCTCCTCTCACAAGGTGTTGAGAGGCTCCATAGGTGGTTTGTTAAAAGGGCTCTGTCCCTCCCTCCAGTGCCAGTAGGGACTTCTGGGGTAGAGGGAGGGACCCTCTACCTGGACAATTCACCTGCTGTACAAAGCAGAAAAGGAGATCTGCTCTGTAAATGCTCTTTGGGGGATCCTTAGATATGTGTGGATCTCCCTCCCCTTGTAAATTACCACAGCTGCATTAAAGCCCAGTCTAAAATCCAAATCCTGGCTAGGCTGAGAGGGGAAGGTAAATTGCCATGAGTTTTCTTCCCCTTCTTGATTATTCCTCTTGGTGCTCTAGCATGGAAACAGGCAGATGCAGAGCTGCTTGCAAAAGTGCTGAATAAATGAAAGCAACTGGTCTGCCCTTTGTGATAAGGGAATTTGCCACCCAGTGTATCTGACACTTCCTCTGTACTTTCGGCTTTCTGGAGGCAGGAGATACTTGCGTGAATTCCCCAAAATTATTTCAGTGGCAAGACTCTTAATACAACTCTTGCTAATTTACTTGGCTTGGGGAATAAATTAATAAACTGAGGAGGAAGAAACTCCGGCTTGCATTTCTGAGAACAATGCAAAGCAATTTAATTTGGAGATTTCATAAGAGTGATGCTTTAGGGAAGTTTTAACCCAGAAGAAATGAACATATAAATTGTTTACAAATCGCTGAATTTAAATATTGTGATTTAGAAGCCCTCTTTGTTTTTCATTTAACAGATGGGTCAAATTAAAACCAATACTTGCACATTCGCAGCATATTTCACTTTTAATGTGAAATGTAAATGACAGTATATAGCACCATGTCTTTGTACATCTAACAGCAATAAAAACAATTTAGCATTTTCTTCTGGTTGTTAAAAGTGATAAGTTCTATAAAATGGAGATTAAAATCATAAATCTGACGATGAGAAAAAGCTAAGCAGAGGATGACACAGGGAGGAACTAACACTTTTTTAGTGTCATGTTATTGTGTGGCACTTGAGAACATTCATGGAAATGAATTGTAAATATTGAAAGTGCAAGACCACTTGCCATAGGTGGTATTGATGAGTGCAGGATGGGCTCTGGATGGGGTGACATCTGGGTAGCTGTAATATTCCTCAAAACACTTTACTGATGGCTCATAGATGAAATTCAAGCTTTTAACAGTATTTAAAACCTCTCAATATGCTTGACTCACCCTGACAGGAATCAATTTAGTCTTTGTGGCTACTTGATCTTGTCTTTCTCCTATGGCCATGAAGGCAGTGACCGCCTAAATGGTCACAGGGTGCCACTGGGGACCTCTGGCTGCTCCAACACCTGAGCTGAGGCCCCTGCACTGTAGCAGAGAGCTCTCAAGAAAGGGTGAGTTTGGAGAACATACATCTTATTATTATAAATATTATATGTGGTTGTAGCAAAGTAAGGGAATGTAAAGGAAGGATTCTGTAAAAGAGAGCTCCAACTAGTGCGATAATTGTAAATTATAAATATTACAAAAAGAACGCACTTCCATAGCTGAAAGTAAGTCCAAAATCTTTAGAAAATGATGACATCGGGAAAGGGGAGCAGCTGGGACAAGCCTCCACAGAAGCTGCTGGAGGAAAGGCACCACCAGCTGTGCCTGCTCATGGCCACGGGGACACCCTTCTTAACCTGGTCACTGTACAAAACCGCATTTGTACAAAACCAGCTGTGTGGTTTGTCACCACTCTGCATCTGACTCACCTGGACTTGCACTCTACAACAGAGCGAGTTATGACGAGCTCAGCCAGAAAAGGTTTCGCTTCTAAAGCTTCTGGGATGTTTCCCTTGGCAGCTGCAGTTTGAGCTTCTGCTAAAAGCCTTGATCATTTTGCATAAAGGAGCCTCGAGCCTACCGCAGTAAAGACATTGAAATAGAAGTCCATTAGTGCTGCTACATCCTCTTTCTTTGTGTCCCACACTTCCAATCTGCCCTTGGAGCAACACTCCCCTGTTTCCACAGCTCCACTGCACTGGGCTGCTGGGCATGGTGGATACTTTGCCATCTGCCAATCTGGGCAGCAGTTTTCTGTCTCCTGACTGTGAAGAAACATTGTCCATCCAGAGATCTTCCACCCAGAGAAGAGAAATATCAAAGTAATCTGGCTGCTCTGGAAGTTGGTGTAGCTGCAGCAGTCAGCAGAGCCAGAGCTGATGCTGGAGCTGCCTAACTGGGGGGCCCTGTTGGTACCAGCCCAGCACCATCAGCTCCCCTGGGACATGTGAGGCAGGAAATTCCCACTTCTCTCTCTTTCCTACCTCTACTCAACTGCAACTTTTCTGCTTTTGGACCATCTGATGTAGGATGAATTTTGCCTGGACAGCAAATATCCTACAGCTCCTTTAATAAGCAGGCAAGGGAATTGCTTATTGTAACCTATAGCAGTGCCTCCATCTGAGAAAGGCAGTGTAGTGGTGGTTTAATTTTCTTTTTTTTAATGTGGTCTAACACTTAAATATGTCAAATACACTGAGTGTCAATCTGAAGGAAGTGGCAGTGATGGTTTCCTGTGATGTGGAGTGGTACAGACAGCTTCAGGTCTGGTTTGCTTTACAGGACAAGAGTATCCAGGGGCTTTACTGAGACTCTGGTGAGTGCTATGGAATAAAAAAGAGAGTCCCCATCCCTAAATAAAAAAATGGGCAAAAGGGAAGGGCTGGAAAAGCTAAACAAGAGGAAGCCAGACCTGACCAAGGCCATGTCACCTTTTGGTGGCTGTTGTTAAAACAATGCCAGGCTATTCTATAACAACACCAAAGCCTCTGTAAACACCATGAACAGCTGTACCAAGCCATAAGCTGAATCTAGACAAAACCTTGACTCAGAACTTAAAAAGATCTTTGAGAACTTGAGATGGAGCACCATTTCTTCCCACATGCTCCTGCTGGCAGTTTCATGCTTTGCTCAGAATAAAGGTATTGTGTGTAGAAATAGCCTTTCCAAAGATCACAAAAGAAGTGTATTCTGTTAGGCACTTGGCAAATTTCAGGAGGCAAATTACTTCAGAGTACTTCAAGTAGTTGTGAAAAATACATGGTTGTCATTTAGATATGACTCAGGCACAGTGTAACTTGACAATGGTAGGACTTCTGTTACTGGAAAATTAGATGCTTCTTCATAGGCTGGAATTTGGCTGGGTTTTTCTTTACTGAAACAGGTAAAGGTTAGGGATAGAACAAAAATGGAAAGAACAACCTAATTGATGAGATTCCAGAACACAGCTCCAGCCCATGTTCTTTAAACTCAGCTTCCTTGACTCCTCTTGGTTGATTTCTTTAATTATTCCATCAAGCTGCCTTTCTTCAGGCACTTTGTTGGAGCTGTGTCTGAAGGTGAGTACGCTGTAGGCTGGATATGATTTTAATCTCTGCATGTTTTATGGTGTTTCCATCCATAGTTTTCCTGAGCAGGGCTCTGAATTACACAAGACAAGTAGCAGACTCAGTGCCCTGAAATGGGTGGCAGGGGCTGAGCAGGGAACAGGAAACATGTAGACCAACAGACTGGGGCCTGGCCACTCAGCTGCATGGGGCACCCACCCTCTGTAACTAGTAAGTTTTTCCCTTTAGGTCCTGTTTCTTGGAAAAGTGATAAAAGCAAAATATTTTCCTGCTGGTGTTCAGTAAAATTTGCCTCCCTGTTCTCTGCAAAAGCATGAACCTGGTGTCGACTGCAAAACCAATCAGTGCTGTTGAATGCTGGTAGCACAAAACTGAAGTTCAGCTATTCAACAGGTGACAATGGAAAGGCTGCATTGAGGGATGATGGTTTCTTGGGGCAATTGTGTACAAATAATCTCTTCTGAAGAGCGGGGGAACTTCTGTCAATTTTAAAAAAACCCCAAGCATAGCCTCAGTAAAATAGACTCAGGGCAAACTTCCAAAATCCAGACATCTGTATGTTCAGGTTTCCCACACAGCAATTTAAAAAGGAACATAGGGAGAGCCCAGCATAATTTTCCTCCCTATTGTACAGAAAGCAATTTATCTACTCCTGCTTTTAGCTGGGCTCATGTAATAGAAGATTGTGCTTTCGGCGTAAGCAGACAGTCTTCCGTTCCTCCTACGCTGAGGGACGGCAAAACAGCACCAAGAGAAATAGAATCGAAGAATAGGGACTAATTGAGGCCAGCACCCCTAAGGTATTTAAGACTTTTGTAGTTTTAATGGAAAAATCAATGTGTGATTACACTTTGCATTAGAGTACTTAAAAATTGCTTCAGCATGAAAAGTCTGCAGCTTTGAAAACAACCTCACCCCACAAATACTGTAGGCAGAGAACTAGATTCACCACTAGTGTAATGCACATAATTCTCCATATGTGATATCTTGGCAGATAAGTCTCTGGGGACACCTGAGCACTGATTTTTGCATGAGAAGCCCATGAGGACAATGAATGCTTTACTGGTGTTCTGTTAAAGTTGTGGCCACTCTTGTGTCTTTCACCTGGTGCCTACAAGGAGCCTGGTGTTTCACCTGGTCTGGAGGGACCTATAGGTCTTGATTCTTTATGCTTCAGCACCCGTGCTGCCCAGAGAATAAGTGCACAGCTGATTCCTCAAGTACTTCTGCCCTATACATGCAGCTGCCCAAAACCTCTAAGCCTCATTAAGGACCATTACCCGTGTTGGCCTTAAACTTAATAGTATTAATCTCTCTTTCTCTCTTACAAGCTGTAGATAATAAACCTAGTGGCCCTTGGCTCTCCTGGCACTCCTAGGTACTTGCTAAGAGAGTTAGGGAGTTAGGGAGATGCAGGCAACATCCTTCACTGTGGCATTGTGAGCCAAGAAACAGGCAGGGGAGCTGAGGACTGGCTGTGTCATCTCAGCTTCTGAAAAATACCCTCTGTGTCATGGCAAACCCTCCCTACATGGTGTTTTCTTACAAGCAGAAGCCTTGGAAACTGTCTTTCTTCAGAGTGGAAAAGAAAGCAGGAAGATTTATTTCTGTCAAAGTGGAGAAGCACAGATGTTGCTACAGGTATGAAGTGGATTGAGGGAGGCGGCCCTGAGACAAACACAGCAGCCCTACATTAGGGAACCCTGTCCCATCAACTTTGGTCTTCTGCCCTTATCCTTTGGTCAAGAGACTATTGTCTTAAGCATTAATTTTCCAATTTCTCTCTGTTTTCTTGTTGTCTCTTCTGAACAAGATGCCATCTCAAATGTAGATTGCTCTTGCAGCTCCTCAGTTGCAGTAGGTAGGAGTCATTTGTGGGGAGTTCACAGATGATTTATTGGAATCTTCACCTGTGAAAGCTAAACGAATTATCTAATCCTCTATTGTTTCATATTCAAATTATACCACATTTCCTATAATTAAATCTTTTGTTTTCCTATCTGATGTTAGGGCCATTATCTTTTAACAATGATTGCAAGCCTGTGAATTTTAATGGGGAAGAACTTTAATATCTGTGCATTTGTTAGTGAAGCTTTCAATTTTGTTATTTATTATCTTAATTAATGACACGGAGGGGTTGAACGCACCCTCAGCCCATTTGCAGATGACACCAAGCTGAGTGGTGTGGTTGACACACCTGAAGGACAGGGTGCCATCCAAAGGGACTGGGACAAGTGTCCAAGGCCAGGATGGATGGGGCTTGGAGAAACCTGGTCTAGTGGAAAGTCTAGCCCAGGCTTGGAGCAAGATAAACCTTATGGTCCCTTCCAACCCAAACCATTCTATGATTCTATGATTATCCTACATAACTTCCTGGTTTACTGGAGGCAGCATTTGTGTAAGAAACAGAGAACCCACCAACATCTTAAAGGTTATTTTCTTCCCTTTCATTGTAGCAGGTGAGTTCCTAAACCACTGAAGAGAAACAGTGAAGGTTTCAACTTGTATTTGGCACAATGTGCTGTAGCAGCTCTTTAGCCTTTCTTGAGGGGATCATAAGCACGCTTATGCTGCTAAGGTGAGAAAGCAGTTTTCCTTCTGATCTCTGCTATGCATGGATGAGTAATATCAAGGTCAGAATATTATGGATTAAATGAGTCTGCCAAGAACCTTTTAATCATATGAATTGTGACTTACAAGGAAAGGTGAAGCTGAGAAAGAGGTCTGGTACTGTGATGAGCTAACTTTTCCTTGTTTCCTCTTAAGCTGTCTGTAAGCTTCTCATTGTTGTTTTAATTCCCTCTTAAAAGCACCCCGCATTTTTGTTCTTATGAATTTTTAGAATAAGGAATTTAAGTTGAAAGTGCAGCATATGGGGTTAGAGTTGGGGATCTGTCAGCAGGTGGATGTTGTTACAGAAACATGCAGGGAGAGTTCTGTGAGGCTCAGAAAACACTTCACAACCACCTGCAAACAGGTGCACATGTGTAACAATTACCAGGAAACTAAACTTTAATCATCAGTATAAAAAAATCCAGGCATGCATTAGAGAAGATAACATTTCTTAGCTATCCATCCTTGTATTCAGTGTAAATGGCTTTCTTTTCCCATGTTTGACTAGCTAGCATCTGCTCCAGTCTCTAGTGGAACCTTGCAAAAGAGCTCAGCCCCTTTCAGAGGGTAGTGTCAATATTTTGTCCCTGTTCATGCAGCATTTCTGCAAATCCTTGATTTGCTCCTCCATGTAATGTTGCCAGCTTGCTTTTTGTTCAGTGTAATGGTTGTCTTATACAGCTAAAGGAGCAGCCACCTCATGCCCAGACTGCTGTTTTTGTGGTATATCTGGTATGGTGCTGCTGAAGGTGATTCTGATTTAAAGAAATATTAGAAGGCTTTCTTGATTGCTCCTTCATAACCAAATCCCTGGAGTTCAGTACATGTGTATGCTTTCTATTAGATTGCTGTAACTGCAATTATTCTAGTCCTTTTACCATAAGGAACAGAATTCAAATTGTGAAACCCGCTGTTGTGGAGGCCAGATGTAAAGATGAGCTCCTAAAGAGGTTAAATGTAACCTTGAAGGATAGTGCTGTCAAGAACAAGATATAATCCCCACTCTAGAAAGCCGTGGTATTGCTGGGTGCCAAGACCTCAGTGTGAACAGAACAGGAAAATCCCTCTGTGCTTGTTCCTTTTCCTGCAGATGTCTGTGTGGGATTATCACAGAGAGAAATTAACGGGCAGATGAGTCCTAAGTTTGTCCCAGTACGTCTGCCCTTAATATGAAGCTTTCTGTATGTGCCAAAACAGGCAGCTAATCAGCCTGCCTTCAGCCAGGAACAGGAACATGAGCTTTTAAAGATGATAAAACAAAAATTTTGAGTAGACAAGGAAAGAAAAACGGGATTGAAATGCTCTCCCTCAAATTTTGGTTATTTTTTGCTATGCCCCCAAAACATAAACTTTTCAAGAAAAAAAAAAAGGTGTTCGTTTCTGGGTGTGTCCCTTACCTCTGTTGTGTGTGTACCAAAATGTATCTCGTTTGATAAACTCTAGTACTTACTGATTTTTTTAATTCCTGTGCCTCACATTCTTTCTCTCTCTCTCTAATAAAGACAACTTTTGAGCTCCCTGAGTTTGAAAATAAAGCTGACATTTGTTCCATAAAGGCACTGAGAATGAAGGTCCTCACCAGCTGAATCTCTTAGTAATGCTTAAGGAAATCTGTAGAAGAGAGTTCTCGAAACTGCTAAGACTGAACCAAAAGTCAGAATAAAGCTTTTAAGGTAGCTAAAGACTGTGGTACGTCAGCAACAGAGTACACAGATATTCAAAGACTCTTTCTTGTGAACACAACTTTAACTTGTCAGGTTTTAACCAGTAGATAAGAACCAGCGTTGTGTGGTGAAGGTCAAACAGAAGTCAGAAACAAGCACGCCATTGCTTGCCCTTGTCCTTCAGACAGTGAAATTGCTAAAAACCTCCTGACTTTCTGTCACAGGTTTACTCAACAGACCTTTCTGATTGCTTGAAAGAAATGCTTGTCTAAAATGGGTGAAATGGGTTGTGTCACAGGTGTTCAGAAGATGGTGTTTAAGGGATTGTTTTGTCTTGAAAGCCAAAATACCTAAGCTCTAGTGCTAGTAATGATGACATCAACTGCTGCCAAAATGTGTAAAAGTGTGTATTGGCATTTTCAGACATACACATACTTTTGAAATCTTGGATGATGATTCTAAAAGGGTAACTTAGCTACTGAAGTTTAATGGTTTAGAATATGTTTTTAAACTTGAACTTTTGAAAAAAATGCAACGTGTAACTACCCATGTTAAGGCTGGAGGAAGAAAGCTACTAAGGTGACTGGAGAATGGGGAGACAGATCTTTAAAAGAAACTAAAATGAGGTTGTATTGTTTAATCTAGCAAACTGAAGAATACAGCTGGCTTTATCTGTAAGTACAGTGGGGCAGCGAGTGCCAAGGAAAGAGGAAGATCTGGTTTGCATCCCGGTTTGAAAACCTTGCAAAAACAGCTTCAGAAACACCTGCATGCAGCGTGACTCTGGGCACAATCAGCCTGATCTCACTGTGCCAGAGGTAAGCCTGGCACTCTGGCAGTGCGTGTTCAGACACTGCCCAGGGAGCCCAGCCTGCTGAAGTCAGGTCATGTCAAACAGTTTGCAATTGCCTGCAGCTGCAGAGCAAGAACGTTCCCTCCAGCCTGCACACCTTCCTCGTCAGCTTGGAGACTGCAGCCTGAAAGTTGTAGTACTCTTGATTAAGTCCAGATTTGAAGAGCTTTAAATCCATGCTGAGTATAGATTTTCAATTTAAAGAAAAAAACCCAACCAAAAAACCCAACCAAAAAACCCAACCAAAAACAGCAAGAGAAGAGCAAAATGAGAGAGTTCTGAAACTGCTGCCTGCTGGTGTGGTGGGCACCAAGGGCCATCACCCCTCAGCTGGAGCAGTGCCTGTGCCTGTGGGGGTTTGTGACTGTATCCCTCTTCTTGCCCTCAGTGCCCCTCTTGTGCTCTTCCTTAGAAAATTTTCCCCACCTAGTGTACTTGGAGGCCGCCTTGGGAGTTCATTGTTAAAAGTTAATGTCTGGAGACTGAAGCTTTCCATTGGCTCGATTCCCTTCCCTTTTCCTACCTCCTGTTCACGTTTACAGAATTCTAAAAAGCTTTTTGATAGCGACTTGGAATTTAAATGTCCCCCTTCTATTTGTCTTTTGATCCAAGCCAACATTTAAATGCATTCTTTTCTATTACAAAGAACATATTGACAATTTAGGAAACATTGTCCTACAGTGCAAACACTCTGATATTACAAAATATTGCCATGTTCTCTGCATTGAGCTAAATGAGAGCATTGGCACAAGAACTAATAGGTCTATAGGGGCCATGAATGAATACAGACAGAAATGAGAAAATTTCTAATCATGAGAAGGACATGTTCAGGGACAGTTTTCCAAGCAGCGAGCTGGACCAAACTCATTTGGTTTCTGGGGTGCAGAATGTGATCATTTCTGCAAGTCTGTGGTATGGTTGCCTGTGCTGGGAGTGCAGACATGTCTCTGGCCATGAAGACAAGGCCTCCTCTGGGCTGGAAGGAAAAGGTCGTGTTTATTGCTCCTTGGTGTGGCCTCTGTGACTCCATATCCTCCTCTGGGAGACTGCTGAGCTTGCAAGGTGCAGCAAGCCCAAGCAAGCTGAACATTTTCAGATACCTTTTGCCAAAAGGAAATTTTGAGAAAGCTGGCCTGGGACTACACAGGTTCCCCCTGGGTACATATCCAGATCCCTGCCTACAGGTGAAGGATCCATTTTCTGGAGTTTTGGTCTCTGAATCAAGGGTAAGATATCCCTGTGCTGCTCCTCCTCTCGCTGCCCAGATCCACTCTGCAGCCTGCCCTGGTGCCCTCCTCCAAGCCCACGTGGCTGTCAGCCTCCCTGTGCCTGATGAGTGCTGTGCAAAACCCTGCCTCTGAGCCCCTATCTCCAAGAGAGAATTGCTTTAACCTTATCAAATGGAGGTGAAATTTAAAATGACTTAATGTTTATTTGCTGACAGGCAGGAATGTCCTCTAAATTGACTGTCACAGCTGGAACACAATGCTGTAGGACCAACTCATAACCTCTTGCTGGCCTTCAATGAAACAATGTTAAGTTTGGGAAGTGGGGATATTATTTTGGCCTCCCCGGATATATGTGGATAGCATTATAATTTTGAAGTTTTATACAATGAAGCTATATTTGATATTTGCATAATTCAAATAGATGAAATCCTCAAACAGGCACAGAAGAGTTGATTTCATTAACTTGGGATGCAGCCATCCCCATCTTTCATGCAAATGGAAAATACCTTTCCTGTAAGTATGCTTTAAAGATTCATTTCTTTCTCTAATCAAGTGGTGAAATCCTACCCACGGGAACCAGAATTGATTTCTTTTCCCTTCAGACTCGATATCATAGGCCTTATTTGGGTTAAGTTCTGTCATGAAATGTCAGGTTAACCCTTCTGTGTGCTGCCAGTCAGCTCAGGAACACGTGTTCCTGTTTGCTGCCCCAACAGGCTGAAAATGCACGTGGTGCAGTTGTCCTGCAGATGTAGCCGTCAGCTCAGGGAAGCTCTGCCTCTTACCAGCAAGGGTCTAATTCCACTGAATTCCTGACCTTGAGAGCTCGTTTTTAAATTTCCTCCTGAGCCTTGAATGCTGTAATTGATTACGGTTGTTTTGGTTTTAGTCTTTAGCAATCAGAGTGAAGAATTGCTGCCGAATTTGTTAAGATGTCAGGAGGAAGGCAGCTTGCCCACGCTGCATGGACAGTGTCAAGGAGCCGCAGTGGGCTCCTGCAAGCCCTCCGTGAAACACTCAAGTTTCTGGTTAGGAATGGAAATCAGATAGGAATGCTCTGCTCTGGGAGCTGGCTCTTGTGCCAGGGACCTCTTGGGGCATGAGACAGCTCCGCTGCATTAATTCAATTTAATAGGCATCAGTGAAAAATTAAAGATATTTGATGTTGGTCCAAGAAGTCTTAGGGAAGAGTCCTTCACATTATGCAGCCTGAGCCCTGGCTGGGACTCCTGTCCATGAAGTGCTTAGGTGAATCTCTCTCTCTCCTTACCACTGCATTGCCTGCATATCTTTGTATGCTATTTTCTGGTTCACCTTCTTGGTAATAAAGCTCTGAATTTTATTTTCTGTCCTTCAGCTATATCACTTTTCACTTGAATTGTCTTATATTAGTTGAAACTGATAGCCTGACCCCTTGGCCACTGTGCTTCATCAAAAGCAGGATGCTCTGCTACATTCTAATGAAGAACTGCCTTAAAAATAACAAAAAAACCAAACAACCAAATGAAACCAAACCAACCAACTAAACCAAACCAAAACATCCCTCTGCCCTGCAAATTAATAACCATAAAGGCAAGAGGAAAATACGTATTTTTCTTGGATGTCTGGGATGCTTAGTTATCTCATTCTCTTTGCCTTAGAGCACAAAGCAGTTATTGGGAAGGGTTTTTTTCTCACTCTCAAAGTGAATTTACGGCGTGCTCCTTGCCTCTCCTGCCCACTAGGCTGCCCTGCAGGAGAAAGCAGCAGGTCAGCTGCACTGAGTGGCTCAAGGGAAGCCGAGAGGACCTGGGTTTCCTCTTGTATTGAAGGGATATTTTACTCTCTGATTGGCACTGCTCAGTAAACCCTCCCTGAAGTGTAGACGCGTTGTGCTGTTTGCCCTCGGCATGCAAGGGCCAGCACCTGGAGGCAGCTCAAAGGAAGCAGCCAGCCAAGAGAAACGCCCTCCCTGCTTTCCTTAGGGCTCTTGTGACACCACAAAACGTGGCTCTTTGACACCAGGAAAGGCTGAAATGGTCAGTGTCTATAGACACCCACAGACGTGGGTATATAAATGTATTTACACAGGAGTAGTGATGAATTAGGTGTAGCCATTCTCACCAGTCCACTCGCCACGTCTCAGGGCACGTTGCTCTCACTGAGCAGCAGGGTGGGTTTTTGGCTTGTTTGGTTTAGTGTTTAAGCAGAATCAGGCACATTTTGGAAAAAGACCTGTCCAGCAAAAGCCCCAAGAGCCTGGAGAGTGGGGCAAATGCCACTCTTGGCAGTGGTCGCTGGAGATCATCACACTGAATTCAGTAGGGCTAAGAGCATTTCGGACTCTGGATGACAAAAATCTTGCTGACTGAACTCTACTGAACTCTGCTTTCAGGTAACTTCAGGTCAGGAATAATTGCCATCTTTACATCACAATTTTCAAGTTCTTTATCCCTTGAAGCGGCAGTGAGAAAGCCACGTGTCCCTAAGGTTCAAATCTTCTTTATTTAGTTTTCCTACTATTTTAATGTATCAATGGTTCTGATCATTTTTGCTCAATGTGGTTTTCAGGAGAAAATTATGAGGCATGAAAAAAATCTGTTTAAAGTGAAACATCATGCTTTTGATCCAAGGACTGATGTTCTATGGGAGGAATAGGAACAAAAGTCTCATGATAACCCCTCTGCTTTCCTAAAATAGAAAATCTGCCTAATTAATGAATATAAATGAATGTACATTCACTTCCTTTTTTTTTGAGGTTACTAAAGCTGATTAGAATTAGGGTACCACGATTTATTTAAAGCAGTTGAGTAATTATTCTGCTTTCAATCCTATGAACATGTCACTTATTTATTACTAAAAGTTTGGGGGTTTTTTAAGTGTATCCTTGAAATAACATTGGAGACATATCTTTGTCATCATCTGAGTTTTATAATAAGTATTTTACAATAAGTAATTCTGGTATACAGGCAAAGAAGAAAAATTGGTCAATGCTATAGATATTCAATAAACTGTGATGCATCGTCTTACAGGAAAGGACCTAAAATCCTTAGGCACGAAATAATGTATTGACAATTTGTGTTTACACAAGTAGAATTCAATATTCAGCATAATTAAATTAGAAATTGATAGCTTGAGCAAAACAAAACAGTTTTTCATATAAAATTTAGCACGGCTGAAGCCACTTTGCTTTACTGTGACACCAGGTGGATCAGGGTGCTTTGGCCGAGAGTTATTTTCCAGCAGATCATCGTAAAGTGACTCCTATGCCTTGGCCTTACCTGTTATGTTGGGCTAATGAGAATTTATTCTCCACTTGCCTGTAGAGGCTGTGTTGTTAGTAATGCCAAGCAGGTTAAGTTGCTCTCTCTAGGTCCATCCTTGCAAAAATTGCTTCTTTTCTCTCCAGCCACCCATCCTCAGGGTGTGGAAAGACAGGCAGAAGAGTGAACCCACTCTGGCTGCAGTTGGAGGTGTCCAGAAGCTGTGCAAGTGTGGAGATTTTTCAGGCTCATTCCTTATTTTCCCTTCTTCAAACTTTAATAAGCTGGCTGTTGGACAGAAATACCTTTAACCTGGTTGAAAGTTATTCACTAGGTTTACATAATTTAAGGTATAATTGGAGTCGTCTTTGGGCTGGGAGCACTTTAATTCCTCATGCTCAGTAGTTGTCCCTAAACGCACATAAAATTTTGCATGGAGGAAAAGAAACAATGGGATTCTTAAACACAATATTATTATTTTAAATGTAGTAGCACCGCTTTGGATTAACTATCACTTCGGTACGAGAATTCTATTTTGGGATTAATGACTAAATCATAGACACCTCTAGCCAAAACAAATGAAACTGTTGACGTGAGCACCTCGCAGAGCAGAGTTTCAGTTTTGGGTCTGCCCTCCCACAGGAACACACGCACAGCTCACATTGGTATTTGCAAGTTCTGTGTAGGTACCCAGGGACAAACATACACCGCTTAAAAAGCTGTGGGAAAATAAAAAAAGATCTGCTCTGGAAGCTTCCCTGCTAAAGCACTTGAACCTCATCTAAAGGGTGTTATGGGACAGAAAAAAATTCTGCAGCTGGTGAACTTTATGGCAAAGTTGCATTTCATCCTCAGACCAGTTGTAAAAAGACAAAATAAATCTTCTACATTTTGCAGATGTTCAGACAATTCATGAGTAAAATTTAAATCTGCAAGCAACCTATTATGCTGTAATAACAAGTAAAAAAAATTCAAAGCACCTGTACGCTGCTCATTTAGAACAACCAGCTTCTGAAAACAATGACATCGGGCAGCCTCTCCTGACTTAGCAGAAGCCGTACTGAGTTATATAAATGTGGGTACTTCAGTGGTGCAATTTGTAGTTTATTTATCACATGGTAGCATTTTGGAGCCCAATCTGAGACCAGGGCCCTGCTGTTTGTGCATTGTACAGACAAGAACAACTAATTTCTATGTCAAAACATACAAAATCTACATAGTTATAACCAAAAAGAATGGTGAGAAGGAAATTCGACATATAGAGTTGATCTCCTCTAACTTTTATTAACAGAGCAGTTACATATTAAGTGCACGTACTAAATATTTTGAAACTAGATAAAAAATGTTTATTTACAGAAGAAAAGTGGCCCAGCTGCTTCTGAGAACCACAGACTCCATGACAACTGTGTAGCAAGTTTTAGGTAACTCAGTTTTACATTTTCCGAAAATGCACATGCAAGAATGTTCATTGTAAAAACAATTATTTATCTTTGAAGAGTTCATGATTGCCAGGAGCTGCAACATGTGTTGCATTTTTTAAGATGTTCATCATGGGTTAGCAGATGAAAATGAGCTGCAGTAAGCTGTCAGAGGCAGATGGATCTGAGTAGCAAGAAATGCTGCTCATAGACATTCACTGTCAGCCACCTCTGGTGCTGGTGTTGGAAGATGAAGAGGATTATTTGCACCAGCTTGTAGCTGCTCAGAGGAAAAATAACTTCTGTGCATTTGCAGATTAGCCTAGACAAAGGCTTTGCTTCTCTGAAGAAAACTCCTTCATATAACTTGTGGTGAGGCTCTGAAGTGCAGCCTGTTTGTATTTTTCCCTTGGCAGTGTTACAAAACCTCATCTCTCCCTGATCTGCATTTGAAGAGTCTTCATTTTTATCTCTTTTAGATATGGGACTTTTCCACTTTAAGCACTTCCTCTTTTTCATTTGAACATGGCGCTGTTGGGAGGCTTTTTTTCCCCCATCTTGAGCCTGAGTTGAGTCCAACTATTTGCTTTAGAGGGTCCCTGGTTTGTCATTGATGGGCAGTTGTATTTCCAAATGGACTGACTGCAGCTCTCCTGGGTGAATCTGTTTTGTCTGATTGTGTCTTGGAGTAACACGGGGACAGCCTGCAGCTTTGTTTGCTCATGGAACTGCACATTCAGACCCACTGGTGCATTAAGCTCCATGCATTTAGGAGGGTAAACATCCCGTGGCACGTGGAGTGTAAGCTTATGGAATCATAGAATCATAGAATGTCCTGAGTTGGATAATTTTTAATATGCAATTTTATATGCAGAGGAATTGTTTGGAACGTGATAGAATTAAGAGACCAATGTAACTGCCCAGTTTAATTCAGGCACAGCCACTTCTGTGAGTAATGTGTCCCTTCAATGCTTGCTGCATGACCAGATTTTTTTTTTTTTTTAAAAGACCATCATCTGATGCTAACAGTGCAGGTTTTCTGAGCCCGTGATATCAAGGGGTGAATAAATGAAGCTAAAACCTCTCTCCTTTCCTTCTTGCTCTGTGTCTCTCACCAATATGCCAGTTCTAGGTCAGTCAGCAATGAACAAACACGTCAGATCTCTAAAAGGGATAAATGCAAGCAGTTTACTCATGGTACTTGATTTGTGTCCAAAAATGGGTAATTAAACAATTTTTGGTGACTGATCTTCCTTTTTGCCCTACCTGCAATCTCTTTCTCCCCAGCTGGCTGAGCAGCAGTGTGTGGGTATGTACCTGCAGATAATACAGGAAATTTCTTTGAAGCCTTCCCTGCCTTTAATTTCATAGTCTATTTGTGGAAAATGGGATTATATAGGCTGTGATTTCACAGAATCATGGAATGTTTTGGGTTGTAATGGACCTTAAAGACAATCTCTTTTCAACTGCTGGCTATGGGCACAACACTAGACCAGGCTGCAAAGAAAACCACAATCCTTTGATTTGCTGTGCGTTTCTCTAGTGTCACTCCAAGAACTCCACATCCTTCTGGTGCTGGAGCCCAGAGCTGGGTGCAGTGCTCCAGGTGAGGTCTCATGGGAGTGGAAGGGCAGGACCACCTCTCTCACCCTGCTGGTCATGTTTCTTTTGACCCAGCCTGGGATGGGGTCTGGGCTTTCTGGACTTGAAGTGCACATTTTGGGGTCATTTTGAGCTTCCCATCAGCTAGTTGACATCCAGCTCAATTTGACAGAGGCTGTTTTCCCCTTGGGTGCTCATAAGACCAAAAGTGATTGTCAAGTGGCCACCACTTTATGCTTCAAAGACAACATCCTCTTTGTGGCTTATAAAACGCTGTAAGCCAGGGATGTATTATGGGCATGAAATCCATGGCTCTCTCTTACACCCCAGCCATAACAGGGGGTTTTTATGGCTCTGGTGCTCTTCCTCCAGCAGGCAGGACAGTTGCCTGAAAACTGCCCCAAGTCTGTTGACCAGAGGTGTGTGCACAGTGTGACAGGAAGGGCTGATATTGCCAGTGCCCTCGGTTTGGACCCCAGCCTAAAAGGACTTTGTAATTCTCTGGTTAGAGAGAGAGGTGCCAGCTGCACAAAGCTGTATTACTTCTAAAGTGTTACAGATGAAGATAATCTGAAACACACTAAGTATTAATAACAGAAAGCACTGGACAGGAGAAGATTTTCTCTGGGAAATTGCCCATCCACAGCGTAGTAAAGATTTTATTCCTTTCATAAGTCAGGACTCTGAGTTCAACTAAAGCTTTTACAACTTCAAATTTTTATCCTGCTATCCAGCTGCCTCTGTTTCTTTCGGAGAACCAGTGATGGTTTTTCTTTTTAAAATGCTTTTTCCATGCCTCAGCACCACACACCAAAGTGTATGCATATATTTTGCTTACAACGTGGCCAGGTTTGTCTTATTTAACCTGCTTGCAATCAGGGTTCTAAAAGAATAGCTACTTTTACCCCTTCACAGTTATGGAGCAAACAGCAATTTTCTCACTGCTCAGTGGTAGTGAATTCTTTTCCTCTTTCTTCCCCAAATCAAAAGTAAATAGGATTTAATTTCATTCCCCAAGCCCCTAACTTAAGTGGTTCTGTCCCACTGGCACCATCACTATGATTATATTTAACAAGTTCCATTCTTTACACCCTGTGAAATAAACATGTTTACAAGCAATAACTTTGCTAAATTTGTAGCCCTTACACTCAGGGACTGTGCCCTCAGGTTCTCTGTGCTTTTGCTGTAGAAAAATTGGACAAGAACTTCAAATGGTGTAGCTGGAAGAAGAAGCACATTCCCAGTATCTTTTACTTTTCTCTTAAAAAGCAGCAGAAATTATTTCAGTGACACACAAAAAGATTTGTGTTGCAGAATAGCTGGAAAGCAGGTTTCCCTCCATTTGTATTCATGACAGCTTCCATATATTCAACTATCAAAACCTATTATGAAGCGCTGTATTGTAGTGTAGATAGATTTTTATGCTTGTCATAATACAGACCTATAGGTAAATTTGTCAATGATACGTTCACTGTCATATTACTGTATTTCTTACAGGAAATATTCTTAATGATACCAAGCTATATATCCTTCCCATCTAAGACTGAGTTCTTTCGGTTGCTCAGTTTTAAGAAGAATGTTTTAAATTAACACGGGGTTTTTCAGTTTGGAGCAAATTTCGAAACACCACATTTAAACCAAAAGTAATTTGCTGGGCTAGTTACTTTCTACATCCTGTTTTTTTAATAAGGTATGCACGGTCCAACAAGCTTCTTTTTATGACTTCCAGTGCTAGATTTTTCCTTCTTCCCATTTATACATTTTCTTGGACAGCCCCTGTTAGCAGCTTATTCTGGAATGGATTTTACCAGGTTGATTTAAAACCAACCCTCCTTCATTCCCATTTGAGCTTTAAAACCTAAAAAAGAAAAAAAATCCCTGTGTGTTTTTGGTAGAAAATCTCCTGATGAAAGGAGTGACTTCTTCCATTTCTTCGGTGTTTTAGTTCCCATCCTGTCCTCCCTCCTGTGTTTCTCCATTCCCTGCTATGAGCTGATGTGGGGCTGAGTGTGGGGTGACCAGGCAGTTATAGGGAGGGAGCAGGAAGGAAAGGGATGGGGGTGGGGAGGGAGGACACTCATTAATTTAAAAGCAGACCTTCGGGTTTTTTTCCTACATTAAACAGGAGGTATTTATACCAACAATTTTCTTGTTTAATGTTTTGGTCACAAAGATTAAAATAGTTCATCACTTGGGAAAATGAAGCCTCAAGTATGTCAAGAAGGTAAAACCAAGAGGTGTTTTTGCAGAATCAGCAGTTGGGGTGTCCCCTGTTCCTCCCACCCCATAAACAGCAAACCCATCGCGGCAGAGAGAAGGAAGAGCTGAGGGCACAGCCTGGTTTTGGGGTCTCAGGGTTGTGTCACATCCGTGGTGACACCTCTTAACTCCCACTAATACACAGTAATGTCACTTCTCACATGCACAAGCCCAGAGGTAACACCTGTGGGTACCAGAAATCACTGCTGTTACCCTTGAGCTCTGACTAATTTCCTTTCCAAACATAAAAATGACATCAACCATTGACTGAATGACAAACTTGGTGATGCCAAGAGGGAACAGAAATCTGAGCTGAAAGACGTCACCCCCTCACAAGGAAAAGTCTGTGGGGTTGCTGGGGTTGCCCCAAGCCACACCAGGAAAAGTCAGTGAGGGCAAGTGGGACAGCTCAGCCAGCACACACAAATCACACACTGAGTATTGATTTGTCCCGTGGGTGTTTGGGGAGCCACCCAGAAAGTGCCTCTGTGTGAGAGGTGAGACGAAGGAAAAGTGCTATTCCCATCCCACGGGGCTCTCCCAGGGCCAGGAGCCGAGCAGAGTGACCTTTCACTGCAGTGACCTGTGAGACCTGGTCTCACGTGGACACCTCTGTCCACTTGGACCCAAGGCTGAGTTACGGTCACTGGGTGCTGCCCGTGCAGGCAGCGGGAGGTTCCTGCACGGGGCGCTTTGGCAGTGCGGAGTTGGAGCTGTCCACAGCTCTCAGCCTGCTTCTTGTAACATTTCTTTGAGATCTCTGCATCCATTTCTGGGTTCACTCACTCCTCCTGATCACTCGCTGTCTTTGCAGGCTCCATTGTTGCTTCTGGTCTAGGCTACAAGAGCAGGCAAAGAACTGCAAATTAGCTGATTTCTGAGACACAATCCATAGCTTCCCTGCTGAAGGTCTTGTGCTCTGAAGAAAAAGGTACTAATCCAATCAGAGAAGCCTTTCTGATTCCATTTATCTGGGATTTTTCTGTGTTTCTTTTCCCGAATTGCCCTGCAGGTTAAACTAGTACTCCATGTCCTCTGTTGTTCAGCTCCAAGTACAGCGCATACTATAGCAATAGCATTCAAGATGAACCCAAATTAGGTCTGTGTCTGCAAGGGAGACAAAATAAAAAGAGCTAACTAGTTTAATTACTCCCCATTCAGATGTAATTCAGTTGCATTGCACTAAGAAAAATAAACGCTGCTGGGATGTTATGAGACAATTAGTAAGATAATGGAAAATAGTTAATATCCCTCATGTCTGGAAAGAATGCTCCCCCCTCTGCTTCAGAGTAGCCTTGAAAGTGTTTTCTGGATTGTATAGTCAAGAAAGAATATCTTCTCCCCTTTGGAAATACTAACAAAATCCCGTCACAGGACAAAATAGTTATTTACAGTTTAGAAATCACAGAGTTCAAAGAAATCACCTTGGTCCTGAGGCAGCCACAGGGAGCAGATGCAGGTGCTGTGAGGATGCCCCTGCGTTGGGAGTGAGAACTGATTGCTGCCCTTCCTCACCAGGCAGGTTTGATTGTGCCCTGTGTGTCAGGGCACATCCAGATGAATCCTTGGCCACAGGAGCCATTCAAAACATTTCACTCAAAATGTCTTGCAAGTATCTTCCTTTTTTATGTTCAACACTGAGGACTTTTTCCTCTTCCACTCTCACAGCAAAGTCAGACCAGCAAGTTTGCCAGTAACTTGCCAGTTTATCTTCCCAGCCATAAATGTATTTGCCCTTGGCTACGGGGTCTGAGACTCAGGCTCTGATCCCAGCTCCTCTGTGGCCTCAGTGAGTGACCTTCTTCGAGCTGTGCACCCTCCCTGTGCCTCGGACACTTCCACACCATAGTGATAATGATTTGTGACTCTTTGTAAGTGTTTTATTTGCTACAGTCAAGTCAATTACCCTGGATTTTGCCACTGTGTGAATTACCAGCTGCCAGCACCCATGGGCACAGCAGGGTGAGCCTGAGCACTTGTGTGGGTATTAATGCAGATTTCCTCGTTTCTCATGTTTTGAAGTCCTTCCCTTGGGGTTAGAAGTTTGGGGATTTTTTTAGTCTCTTAGATGTGGAATTCCTATTAAAAGTCAACTGCCCTGCGCAACTCGATCAAAAAAAAATCCCGTTTAATGTGAGATTAGTTTAGGCTTTTGTACTTGGTTTCCTTGGGACTCTAATGGCAGTCTGAAAAAGAAAATCACCCCTGAGAACGTCTGGGTTTCACATAAACGTAATCCAATTACCCCAGTCTAGGCTATGCAGAACTATTTGGTCTGAGGTATACATCAATCTAGGAGAAGTACAATATACTGAGCTGAAAAGAAGGCAGATTGGGCATATTTCTTAATAGCATAACACAATGCAATTGCCAAAGGAAAGGCAGATGCGTCTGTCCCGCATTACGCAGAGCCTGGACTGAGTAATTTGGGGGAGGGGGGGGAGGCGAGAGAGAGCGAAGTCCTTGCAGGAAGGGATATTAGAGGTATCTTCCCTGGAGGCCAGTTTTGTAAAGGCATACCATCTGGTGCATTCAAAATGCAAAAAGATTTGTTCTTCAGAAGTCTGAGCCAGGGATAAAAGTCCATCCCTGCCAGGGATGGCTTAACAGTATCCAGAGAGAGGGATGAGTTTTATCACAAACAACGAGATTCCCCTTTTCCTCCGCCCTTAACCTCTAATTCAAACATCAAACAGACTGATCTGACTGTAGCTGCTGGTTTCTGTAGTGAAAGTTTCTGATGTCCTTGCTTACTGTGAACTGAGCAATGAACTGTTTCATTACTATTTCTGCTTTGCTTCCAGGCACCTTCATTTTACACAGAGGTCGGAAAGGGGTTAAACGCAGACGCTGACATTATCCCAGGCAAAGCCTGAGCTGGGACTTGAGTGGCTGCTCCTCCGTTCAGCAGCAGCCAGCCTGAGCACTGTGCTGCAGAAGCTTGTGGCTGTTCTCAGCATCAGCCTCAGTGCTGGCACCTCCCAGGCCTGAGCTGCCATGATTGAGTCTCCTTGCAGAACTGAGCACTTTCTTCCCCGTGCCTTGCAGGGTAGATTTCAAATTGCCTGTTAGAGGAACAGGTGAATGTTCAGCTTGCCCTGGAGCAGCGCTGGCACTGTTGATGGAAGCCCTCAGTGCATCACTGTCACAACTGCAGCTCCCTGCAGAGGCTGGGGGCCTGCAGGAGGCACCTGCTGGCTCACCCCTTCTCCAAGCACTATTCAGGGCTTACAGCACCCTTGGTGCTCCCAATGGGTGGGCTCAGGCTGGGCACAAACTGACCAACAGAATGTGCTGAATAAATACAAGTTAGGGTTTTCCAACAAAAGATGGTGTAATCACTGAATAAGAAGACATTAGTACTTCATGCCTAAATACTGGGAATGTGATCACAGTCCATGGCTCCTGGCATATCTCATGGCTGCAGGCTGAGTTTCCCTTTGGAAGCTGGGTGCCATAAGATGGGAATCTTGAATACTGAGAAATTATGCTAATGTCTGGCTGTTAGTGCCATGTATAGCTTTGCCTTCATAAAAGCAACAAAACAAGCACTGTGGGCTGCACGTGCTGCAGCTCAGGAGTGCTCCTGTGGCTCCCAGGTCCCAGGTGTGCTGTGTGCACAGGGATGTGGTCCCCACGTGCTACTTACCCCTACCTGGTGTTCTGGCAGCCCTGCTCCTTGCTGTTCATGTCTGCAGAGCTCTGAACTCATCTTTATTTTGTTAACTTCAACACGCAGCCAATCGATATGCTCGTGAGATCCAAGCGCTGTCAAACCTCTTTCAGATGTGGCTTTTTGGTCTAATCAGGTGTAAAAGAAAAACTAACTTTAATCAATTACTTTATTTAAAAACATGGCTTGTATTGGCTTTTCTCATACTAGGAGAAAAAATCCTGTCTGCCAAGTAGAAGGAGTCTGTACAACCTCACCTTCCACAGGTGTTTCTGCAAGCGAGAAACTCATAGAAAATAACGTCTAGTCTACTGCTTTTAATTTCTCCTGCTCTTCCTGCAGATTTGTGGATAGACTTTCCTGTGTCTTTGAAGCTTAATAGCTTTAACCTCATTCCACTCTTCCTTCAATTTGGGCACCTAATGTGTAATATCATGGACCTGGGAAAGCCATAACTCACTGGAAAGTTCTTCCTGACGCCCCGTGGTTAATGGGTGCTTCAGCCTTGAAGAAGCAGGCGGAGTCCTAGGCTTTGCTTTGTGTTCCCTTTATTTGTTCCTTATTGATCTCTAAAATGCATTTGCTGCACTATTATTGAGTCTAACAGCTCCCACATGAAATGTGCTTTTGTCACTAATTCTGTGGTGTTTTCGTGGTTAGGAGCTTACCTGGGTTTAACTACACATTCTAACACTGGCCACAGCTTCTGCCTTGCCCATCTTATTCCTGTCAATGGAAAGAGAAGAGACAGCACAAGAACAAAATCTGTTTTCTTGCTATGATAACTTATGTGATCAGGAAAATTATTGCAAAATAAATCTATTACAGAGAGGCAGCAGTAACAGAGCCCTTGCACTGTCCTTTGTGTGGCCGTGGTAGGGCTGGCTGTTATGAATAAATCAAATCATTTAAACTGGGCCTTCCTCCTGGTGAGCCTTTCTTTCCTACATTCTCTTTTCTTTCTCCTGCTTGGAGGATCTTTGTGGACTTGATAGAGCTTGAGAGCTGAGAAAAGCTTATTCAAATATAACTTGGATGGTTGGGTTAAAGGGTGCTCTTTGCTCTCCCTGTTCCCCTTCACACCTGCCTCGACTGATAGAGCACAGTGTCAGCGAGGCCAAGGGAACGTATTCACCATGAAACTTGGAAAAATGTATTAAAGCCCTCTGAAAACCTATTAAAGGTCAGGTTAGAAGCAGTGTTATTCTTCACCTGCCTATTCCTTTTAAGCTGTTTTCTAACCATCCATGTTGTAAATATCTCTGACCCAGAGGAGTATTTCAGGTGGAAGCCAGAGCAAAACAAAAAATGTGGCTTAATTTAAAAGTCTTCCAAGGAAAAAATGTGTTGACCATCACAGCAAAGTGCCAAAGCATCATTAAGTGCTGTAAATATCCTATTAATAAAACACAGTTATTTAGAGTGCTCAGCCTTCATTTGCCTTACTGGGGGAAGGACATGTGATTTAAAACTTTCTTTTCCTTCTGTCACCTTGAGTAAGGAGGACCTGGCGGATTAATGGTGAGATGGTGAAGGAGAGAAGAGGAGAGAGAGGCTGTTGCTAGAATAAATTACCCTGAACTTCCCACTTCAGAAGTCAGCACTGCTGCTCTTCACCTTCCTTTTGTGGCACCCTTTCTTCCTCAGCACTAAGAAACCCTCCAGGGGTTCATTGAGGGCTCAGCACAAGAGTAAGCTGCTTTTCACTCCTTTTTTTTCCCCAGGTTCCTTTTGAGTGATATGGAGTCTTTGAGTCGTTTCGCCTGTGAGGGTCAAATTTCCCTTTTGTCTCTGGGGTTGCAACACCTCCAGAAGCCACTGAACTGTTGTTGGTGATGAGCAGGAGAGGTGTATGATGTTGTTGTGAATAAATGCCAAGGCTGGAATGATGAAGCTTCCCTTCTGTCTCATTCCTCCCTGGAAATGCCTGAGACAGGCAGGACATTCCAAGTGCCTGTAATTGAAAGCATTAAGGTTTTACTCTGTTCTGCTGAAATCATTGGTCTCAAGCATACATCTCCCGCAATTATATATTGCTCCATGCTTGATTTTATGGTTCTGCTACCATAAACTTCTGCTGGAGCCTTCTCAGGCATAAGAAAATCTGAAATGTACAGATCATTAGCGGAAGTATTGAACCATTTGCTTGTAGAATAGACATAGATTAACTGGGAATGGATCAGTGCGCTTTTATCACACAGCATCAATAGTAAGACTGAATCTTTGGGATAAAGAAAAGAATTATTGTTTGTAGTTGCAAGGAGATGAGGGGCAGCTTGAGAGAGCATGGTGTGAGAGGTACAGCAGCCTGCATCCTCTAAACAGAAGTGAGTATTTGTAAGCCTTCAGAAGTGAAAAAACTCTCTGAGGTGGTGCACAGGGAAAAGAGCCTGGCACTGAGCTGCACTTTTGCCCCTCACCTGCCCAGGTCCCAGTGACCCGCTCTCTGTCACCAAGTCTCTGTGCCCTGGCTTGGGAAGGAGTTTCCCTCCCCTCCTCCCTCCATGAGGCAATGGCAGCGGGGATCAATTCAGAGGGAGAGTCCTCCAGCCCTTGTTTATTGAGCGGGTCAGACCAGGAGATTGTAGTGGTTCATTCTGCCTTTCTAATCTAATAACCTGCTTTTATCCAGTTACCCTCTGGACTTTATTTTGAGCTACTATTCGATCAGAGCACAAACAAATGATAGAAACCCTCAATGACAGCATGCCAGAGGAAATGCTACAAAACCAGAATTAATTGGAAATATATATTCCAAGAGTGAGATATGGACCTTTTTTCTAATAGACTTAGACTTGGATATTATTACTGAAATACTGGCAAATTCACACATCAATGTAAATTGTCTTGCTGCATCTGTCAACAGGCACCTAAAGCAGTAATAAAGGCAGAATAGTTCCTCATAAATATCCAATATCCTAATTATCAGAGCTTGACTTAACCAATGGCAGGGTAATAAAAAATGAGATTTTTTGATCTTTTGCCATGACAGATGCATACTTTATTCTTTGAAGACCGACTGCAGTGTCACAACTTTTGTGGCAAATAGAGCATGAAGCATATTGTCAAAAATATGGTTAGGGAATATGAAGCCACTAAATATTTTATCTTCCTGGCAATGTACTAGGAGAAAAGTATAAACCTTAAATCTATCAGGTTCCTCCTCCCACTTCCCAAATTGTTTTAATAATATAGAAATTCGAGTTCCTAGAGAAAAGCAATACATCCATTTTCCACTGCGCTTTGATATAGTGAGTACCGTGAATTTTGTAGTGTTTGCATTGGGGTTTAAAATGTCATCAGTGTATATCTCAGAGAATTGTTTAGCAGTCACATGTTATGAACATCCATTTTTCCCCTCTTTACTGATCAGTCACGATGTGCTGGCTGGATGCAAACCCCTTCTGACTGGGTGTCCCAGGGGTGGTGAGAGATGGGGGCCAGGAGGGGTCCCAGGGAGGGACAAGGTGCTGTCAGAAAATGACATCATCCCTCAGGGCAGGGCGAGGCCTCTGCACACTGTCACTGAGTAACAGCATCACACTTTGAAGGCAGATGGATGGAGGGGCTCCAGGAGTAGTGGGATCAATCCCATTTTTTTCCTCATGTGGACATTGGTGTGGTTGGGAACCCATGGCCTGCTCAGTAAATTGGTGACAGTCCTAAAACACCGAATCTATACTGGGCACCTGGATATATGCTGTAGTTCACATTGGAATTTATTTAATTTATTAAAACAAAGCACTTTTTCACAGTGTAATCAGGATATCATCCTATGTGGCAAGGATACACTGGGCCCTTGACTGAGTGCTGGCATTCACCTGAGCCTTGTGAAAAAGTGCTGATGAGAAAGTGTCTGGGTCGTTAAATAGTTTTCTGCTGTTTGTTACTATGTAAAGGGAAAAGGGCATGTGTGCGTGGAATTGTGTCATGTGAGGGCTCCAGTTACATAGCTAAAATCCCAAATTTTCTGCTCCCCAAGAGGATGGGTTTTCTGTTACATCAGTGACATGGGGACAAATTATTTCAGGGTGTCAGTTCCTGCTTTATGAGTAGGAATCTTTAGACACAAGTGCTGCCTTTTCTCTCTGTGGTTTCCTTGAGACAGCCAAATGGAAGTTTCCCACCTAACCCCACCTGTGGCTGCAGTCCCAGCCTGTGTCAGTGTGATGGGGAGGAGGGCTGGCCTTCCTCCCGAGGGGGACACACAGGGACACCTCCCCCTGGCAGTCTCAGTGCAAAGTGTTCCACTCAAAGTGTCAAAATCCTGTGCATCCAGTTGTTTCCCGAGGAGACTTGGAGGGAGGAACACACCATATACAGATCTTACTGGTGAACTCTGATCTTCTGGTGTAGAAATTTAAGTGCTCTGTACGATGGTGGTGGCATAAAAATACTGCACTCACTACACTCCACATGGTCTGAAATAAAAACGGGCTTCATAAGTAATGTTTTGGCAACAGTGCTTTTTGGGAGGCTTCACAGCAGGGAGTGTTGCTTTCTTGATGAAAGAAACTTAGAGATGAATGTGCATGAAGTAGGAGAACCCAATTTTTCAGAAAGCCTCCTTCTCCTAACACATCAGTCATGCTCCAAGCATGTTCACCTCTCTATTTTAAAGCACAAGGATGCACAACAGGCAGGACAGCACTGCGAGTACATCCTTTAGAAAGGATAGTCTGTCATCTTGTCTCTGGCTTTATACTCCCTGTTGAACAAACCTGCCAACATGACACCAGATACTGATGAGCAATTTGTATGGTTATAAAAATATTGGCAGTGCTCCATTGTTTTGCTATTTAATTCTTAATTTACATTTTTAATGTGCTGTGTCCTCATTCATATTATAGGTTTTACTCTTCTGTGTACATCTATAATAGAATGATTTTTTCCCTAAAAATTAATTACGAATACTAAAGAGCTGTTACAATTGCACTGTGTTTGAATTAAGGACTGTGCCTGTCTTCTAAGATATGCTTCCTTAGGAACAGAGTGCTTTTGCAAGGGACAGGGGAGAATGGAGTAGCTACAGAACAGGTGCATTTTCAAGTGTTCTGCCTGAGCTACAGATTGTGTCCAGTACTCAGACTGGCAAAAAGGTGTAATAAATAATGAGGACCAAAGGCCCAACCTCTGAAGGGCCTGTCTCAATGTGTTTATTATTTTTCCCTTCCTCCCTCCTCCTCACTCCCAGTTTTTGATGAGGAGGATGACGTGGGTTTTTCCCAGCCCAAGGAAATAAAGGGCTTAGCAACAGTACCTTCACTCTCTGTATCCAAGCAATGTTTTTAAATTGCTGTGTCCAGTAAAACTTTTTTACTGGACTATGATTTGTGCTAGAACTGAACTGCTGGTAAATGATTTGGTTTCCTCCTCCAGAACAACTTTCCCACAGAAAAGCATCCTAATATGTGCGTATTTCTGTGCTGTCTTCCCACAACATGTGGGCTCTTAGGGGAGGCAGGGAAATACCAAGTCTGCTGGTTGGATCTGAGGCTGAGCAGTAGGAGCTGGGATCATCCTGTCCTGCCTGTCCTGCCCCTGTCCTGCCCCAGGGAGCTGGGCTGCAGGAGCACCACCTCCTGCCTGGAAAAGCGGAGGTGAAGGCTGCACAGAGAGAGCTGTCTGCAGGCATTTCATTCCATTGAACAGACTGTCATTCCCAGTGATTAATGGCTTATGGAATAGCAATGCGATGAAATCATTGGCAGTAGGTTTAAAGTATAGTTTAAGGACTCTGAACCCAGACAAATAACAGCAATCAAGTTTATGTGGCACAGGCTGATAAAGCCTGTGAGAAGCTGGTGCAAAACACGGGAAGAGAAAATGAACATGAGTGCACAGAACACCTCAGTGCCCCTGTACCAGTGCTGTCTTCCTGTGCCCTCAAAAGCTGTGGAAGGCTCCTGATTTCCAATGCTTTGCTCCAGCAGAAGCTTTGCAGTTACTATAAAATCTGGGAACCTTAGGGTCCCTTTTGGGAGAGCTCACCTTCCCCCTTGGGGACTGTGTGTGTGCCTGCTCGAGCACAGGAAACAGCCCCAGGTGGTGCAGCAGCAGCAATTTTCGCTGCATCATCAAGAGGGACTTGTGGGAACACTCAGAGAAATTCACCAACAGTGGGAATTAGACTGGAAAAAAGTTTTTACATGTATGTGCAGACCCAGGCATTTTTATGAGGACTCCTAAAGTTGGGGTTGAGATAAAAGGTCTACAGGGGATGGGAACCAAGTTATTCAGTGGAATTAAGACTGCATCCTGGACAACTTTTCTTGGATCACTGGAGATCTGTGATGTAAATCTTGGACCCTGTATGTACATTATATGGATTTATAGTCTTAGCTAATTGTTTAATGCTTTGTTTTCTTCTACAATGAGTAGTCACAATACCACTAAAAATAAAATCATGTGTGGTTTATGTCCAGATTTGGACTTCTCTTTAATATCCCAGCTTTTTGAAGGCATTGGTGGGGAAAGAATTGGGGCATCCCCTAACTCGTAAGTAAGAGGAGTTTGCCATCTTGATGGCACTTTATTTTTATGGATTTGTTCTAAACATCTCTTTATGAAAAGAAAAACACCCATTATTCAAGAGAAATTACACGAACCCCAATGGAAGCCTGTTCTCTCCTACGTGATCTCATACAGTCATACTTTTTCCAGAAACATCAATAGATTGTTTTGGAATTTTTGAGAAGTGCCTCTTTCTACGGCTTTCCTCTTGAAAGCTGCATGAGTGCGCGGCGGGAATCGCGAGTGGGAGAAGAGCTCTCTGCAGAGCCGCTGCTTTAGGGCATTCCCCGCACTGTTGGGCCGGGATGGGGTTGCTCCCATCCCGCAGCGTGCCGCGGGTTCCCTCCTTCCCGCGGGAGCGTTTGCCGAAGGCGGGGGGTGAGGGAGCGGAGAAAGCGGGGAAGGAACAGAGCCGGCAGCGCTCGCAGGACTTCATGCTCCTCCCCAGGCAGCCGCCGGGAAAGCATCCAGGGCTGAAGGGAGACGCCGTGGCGAGGGTTTGTACCCGCTGCTTGTGCTTCCTCCAAGAAAATATATCGGGAATGCCACCCTTGGCTCCCTGGACAAACACACTTTAGCTCCCTCAGAGCTGCATAGGGTGTAATAAACTGTTGCTGCAGGGAGTCTACCCAGTGCCTTAGTTTTAATTCAAAAGATGTCTTTAATCTTCCTGTTGCTTTGTGTAAGTTGTAAATTACACAGCCCTGCAGAAAATTATATGTAAAGTAGGATTATGATTCTCATTTTTATTTTGAAGCTGGCTCTGCATGGTAAAAACTGATTCTCATGGTCACTTAATTTTTCATTTACTCTCTGATTTGCATTTCGTGTATTAAATTCCTTAAAATCTGGGTGGATTATTGCAATGTGGATATTCCAAATGTATTTGTAAGCAAACTAGCTAAACAGATGCTGTAGACATGCACTATAAATGACCATAACTGTTGGGCTGACGTGCCAGAGGCTGTTCCTGTGCATGTGCTGTGCACAGCAAGAGCTGCGGCAGGGCTCCAGGGTGCTCAGTGCTGCAGACAGACCACAGCAAGTGGCATCCCCACAGCCCTCGGGGAGTTGGACAGGGTTCAGGGAAGGTGAGGAGTCAGAACTGGAAGCAGCACTGCAAACTTTTATGGGCAAGCACTACTGTGGGTGAAGAGGGCAGAGCAACACAGGGAGCATCTCAGAAACTTGAAATTGGCTGTAACACCTGTTGGTGGTGGCAGTGCTGGGACAGGGTAGTAGCTTGATAATATTTAGACTTTATTTGAGTTCTTACTGAGCTCTGCATTCCTCTGCATCCTCAGCATTTACTGCTTTGGAGTTTGCAGTGGCTCTGGTGGGGGAAGGACGATGTGATGGGTAAGCTGAGGAGCAGAGGGCTCTGCTGAGAGGTGAACTTGAAGTGGGAGTGGGAACAGAACACCAAAAATAGGGGAAGGAGAATTAAAATTCCTGAGACAACATTGTCCCTGATGTTCCAAGATCCCTGCAGACAGCAGTGTGTGGTTAGAGTGCTGCACCGGCCAGCAGACACGTCCCTCTGGGAAGTTCAGCCTCTCCCTGCTGTTGCTTTCCAGATAGCATTGGAGTTAAGGCACTAATTGGATCTTTCGTTCAAAATGAGACTAAAAAACCCACCTCCAGGTACTGTGCAGTGCCATTGCATTGCCAGCTCTGTGGGACTGCAGGCTGGGTGCTGTGGTGCTGCAAGGGTGGGGAGGGGGAAAGGGGAAGTGGGAATGTCTCAGCAAGGATACAGGGATAACTCTCAGTGCAGAGTGAAGGGTGAAGGATGCCCTGGGAGAAGTTCAGGAAGATTCAGCACCTGCATGCTGTGCCCACAGCTGCCTGAGCACTGTGCCCTGCCCAGGATCCTCATCATTCCTGCCTTACATAGAATGCTTCCCCCCACTCCTCTCTCCTTCCCTGTCCTGTACCAAAACACCCTCTCCAATGCCCCAAGGCTACAGCTGCTCTCTCTGGGAAGCACAGAAAAGAAGATCAGGTCTAAGTGATGGAAGAAGTGTGGCTGCAAATCATGAGTCAGAGAGTCCCAAGGAGCACATGCAACATCTGACAGGGACCATTCCTGTGGTGGGGATGGATCAGGCTGGTTCTGCCTCAGGTGGAAGAGATGACCCAAGAATACACAGTGGTATGGATGGCACAGAGGAAAGAAGGAGAAATAAGAAGGAAGAAATAGGGCAGCAGAGGAGGTGGAGGAGATGAAAAGGAAAGAACTAATTGCAAAAAGAGAAAATTTAGCCTTGCACAATGGGCACTAGCTCATGTAATATGGAGACCCTAAAGTACTTTCTGAGATTTTAATCTTAAAATAATATAAAGTAGTGCATTATTTTACTGCTAATATTGAGTGCATTTTGAATGCTTCCTGATTATTAGGAATTCCTGATTTAGCGATTTCTTTTTTCACCCCCAGCCACTGGTTGAAGGTTTTGTATTTAGTCTTTCCCTTCTTTCCTCTCCTTTTCTTTCTTCCTTCCTCACCCCTCCTTCCTCTCTCTCTCTCTCTCTCAGCCTCTCCTGTAATTTAAACTAAATTGGTTCAGCTGTTTTTGATTTATGCAAGCATGGGGAAAATATGTTTTTCCCATAACTTCAGAATAAAATATGTGCACACTCATAAGTCTAAGCTGGCTGGAACTAGCGATGTCAAATTAGCTTGTTTATAGCCCTCACTGGGGAGTTCCAAGTTTTTGGAGAAAATTGGTTCCGTGTTTTTGAGTTCTGAATGCTCTGGAAGTCAGCATTTTCATGTACACACATTAGGTGGGGTTTGTTTGATTTTTTTTCTCCTTCCCCTAATGCTTTTAACCTGGATCAGCTTTGAGCCTTTAAGCATGCATTGCTAGGAGACTCTTACATTCTGTTGAAGTGCTAAAGCACTTTGGTCACACATGGGTGCAGAGAGTTGCACACTTTTCTTCCTTCTAAATAAACGTGTTTAAGAACCAAAATGCAGTGGGGGATCTTGAATAATGCAAGCCTAGTGTTTCTAATGCAGCGTTAACCATGGGAAATGGTGAGTTTTCAGAACGGCTGGACTTGTTTCAAAGACCTCTACCACAGTGTTTACAGCAGCTGCTGGATGTTGATATGCTCTGCAGCACAGGGTATCAAACAGGTGCACAGGAGCCTGTGAGCGCTTTAAATGCAGCGATGTGTGCCACCCTGGTGTGCCTGTGCTTTTGGGGAAGCCCTGTGGGCACCACCAGCCTGGTGCCTGCCCCTGGGCCTGAATTCTTTGCTGCAGCACCAGCCATGGCCTCAGCAGCCCAGTCACAGCTCAGACCCTGCTGCTTTGCTCCAGGGCTTGGACTCGCTGTTGGTACAGATCCTGCTCTGAACAAGGGTTGGCTGATGTTAACTCTGGGAGGGCTAAAAATAACAAGCAAATTAACCTAGCCATAAATCCCCCACGCAGCTTTGTAGCAGTTCCTGGCCTCCTTGCTCCTGAAGAGCTCTGCTGGGTGCAGAGCCAGTTCCTCCCGCGGCCGTGCTGCCAGCGAGCAAACCCCTGCCCCTCCCAGCCAGCTTTGCCTCTTCCAGAAGGATGCTCGGGCTGCAGGAGCACAGCCTGCTGAATGTTAGTGTCTCTTTATTCATGTCTGCACACATTATGTCCTTCCTCCTCTGTTTAAGCTGAGCCCTGTCTGTCTTCCAGTGCAAGCGGGTGGTGGCACCAAATTTAACAGGGAATTCTATTGGCACAAAACAATTCAGAGCTGTTTTCACTGGAGAGGCAGCAAGCAAAGGATTTGAAGGCTCTCTCTCTCTTCCTCACTTCATTACTCTGTGCCAGACTGAGTGGAAGCCCTGATGCCTGGCCCTGCCCCTTTCCTCCCCACAGGCGCCCAGGACAGGTGAGGAAAGAGGGGCAGATCACTGCTGGCAGAGGAAAGGAAATGCCAGGCTTGAGGCACCTGGTGAGAACCCCTGTGAGAGCAAAGACAAATCCCAGGCAGGAAGGGGTTCAGGATTTGAGGGCACAAAGGGGAACAATGGATGCTGGACAGCACAGCTCGTCCCTGTCCATGCACACTTCGGTGCCTGCTCCCAATCCCTGGGGAAATACCTCTATGCTGCAGTGTTTTACTTAAGTGACTGCATTTGCATGTCCCTGAAAGTGATCCAATTTTGTGCTGTGTTAATGTCCTGCATCTCTATTGCAAAACCTGAGAGTTGAACTTTGGCTTGGAAAGATGTTCCTTGAAGCCGTGGCGGGGGGGGGGGGATTTGGTGCTTGCACTGAACAGCAGCTTTTGGTAGCATGTCAGCATCACCTGTGCAAAGTGACAAAGGGCAGGTTCAGATTGGATATGAGGGAGAAATTCTTCACTAGGGAGGTGACGAGGCCCTGGCACAGGTTGCCCAGAGAAGCTGTGGCTGCCCCATCCCTGGCTTCAAGGTCAGGGTGGGTGGGAGTTGGAGCAACGTGGTCTAGAGAAAGGTGCCCATGGCAGGGGATTTGGAACAAGATGATCTTTAAGGTCCTTTCCAACCCAAACTATCCTGTGATTCTGTGAAATGCATCCAAAATCGCTCTCTATCATCGTTAACATTTATCATTGCTAATGAAATTACTTACTTAATCATTTTAACCTTGATGCTACCCTGGATAAAAGACCTACGATGTATCTGAAAGGAATAACTACACATTTGATACAGTTGAAAAGATAGCACTAATTTATTTTAGTCTGATTTATGATTAGTACTGCACTGCCTGACGCACTCTGTGCTGCTCTGTACATCATTTAGGGCCCATAGGATAAATAATTGCTGTGCTCACTGTCCCAAAAGCTGCGTGTCAGGCGGGCACCCTGTGTGGTGTTGTGATTTTAGTTTCCAAAAAATATGGGTGTGCTCTCACCATGGGGAGATGCTGAGCCATGAAAGTCTGAGAGGGTTCCAGCAGGGTGGGGAGAGCAGACCAAGGGGCTTCTGGAACAGCAGGCTTCAGCTCCATCGGAATGACAGAAAAGGCTCAATCAGGATTTTACACACTTTTCTTTCAAGAGAAATCCCCTCCATAATCTTTCCCCGTTGGCCACCAGAATGAGTGTCCAGGGCCCAGATTTCCCCAGTGAAGGTGCTCGGGTTTAAAAGCTGCCTTTGTGATTGTGCTGAGCAGTGGTGACGGTGAAACAAGATATGCTGCATTATTTTTGGTTGTTAATTTCAATTTAGGATGGCTTTTTCAGCCATACCTTAATCACGTAGTGCATCTCCAGTCTACAGAGAGGACTGGATCATTAGGATAATTAGCAGCCATTAAGTGTATAGGATAATGTCACTATAAAGCTGTGCAGATGTTCTGTATTCTTCAGGTCTTTATCAGAGGAGGAAATTTAACATATGTCAAGTCCTGTCAGTGATGTCTACTTTATTCCTGTAGCATATAGGAAGCTTGAAGGGATTCATCAAGCTAGACTCAGAATATTTTTTCCTTCCTTGTTTTCAAGTTAAAAAAGTGTTTTCTTCTAAAAAAATCAGTAATTTTTCTCTCGCTCCATTACCCCCTCCCAGTATTTGGACTCAGAGGAATAAAACCATGAGCTCTTTTGCCAGTTGTTATTTCTCACTGAATTTCAACTTGCCTTTTTGTCTCCTACATTTATTCAGCCTGTGGTCATCAATTCTGCATTACACAAACCTGTCTAACCTGTCATATTTTACTCCAATCAATGGAAAGGATGGCTCTGTTCCCATGTGTGGTATTTGTGACACTGGGACTGACCTTGTACACCCACACCTCCTGGCTGGGACAGCTGTCCCCAACACCTGGTCACACTTTGAATGAGAGTTATACCTGGGTGACCCGTGATAGTTCTGGATAAATCTAGGTACTGGTGATTTTATTCAACACCTTCAAAGCATTTTTGTTGGGGTTTTTTTAAGAGAATCATGGCTGCTTTGTCATGTCACAGTACATAATTTTAGACTGCACTGTGTAGATTTTCCCTCCTTCTCTCAAAGGTACGTTTTAAGGTTGTTGTCATTTTAGACAGCATCTCTGAAATAGGTTTCCAGATGATTTGAATGGATACCAAAAGGTATTTTAAGTCTTAATGTTAGATTTAGTTTATATCTTTCACTCACACTCTCTCTGGCTTGAAAGATGCTTTCAAAATGCAGAGCTCTGGTCCTATATCTGTGTGATTGGCACAAAGATTTAATAATCTCTTTTGTCTTTATGGCAGTTCCATTTGTAGCAATTTAAACATCAGTCTCCAGTGAGCCTGAGTAAAAAACTTTATTTAATATGAGCCAGCTAAATATAATTTCCCATTTCTTTGATCTTCACTATTTTAATTTGCTTCTTATCAGGTACCTGTAGGGCTAATAGATACAGTTGATGGTGTGCTGCTTACGGACAGATCTCATTTAAACTACATGGACTATTGTTGGTGAGATATTGCAATATTCCTCTCATTATGGCTGTGGTAGTGTAGGTTAGAGATGTTGTTGCTAACAAACACCCCGCAGCTGTTGTTGGGTAAGGGTTTTACTTCTGAATCTCCTTCCAGAAACTTCTGTAAAATATAAGGCAAGGATTTGATGGAAAACATCTGGAGCAAGTGCCTGTAGATCAACCCCAGGGGTACCCCAGTCACCTTCATGTGGCCGTGGGTGGATGCTGGGTAGCCGCAGGCAGGCCAGGCTGTCACAATGATGAGTAAGGGGTGGATATTTGCAGTGGGGATTGCTGGATCAGGATCAGGCTCCCAGGCTGCTGTGCCCCCTGCCCGGCCCAAGGAGTTGCTGTCCCACTCTGCCCCCAGGTTTCCTCTGGGGATAGTCATGGTGCGTAGTCTTAGCTGTGAACTGCAGACAGAGCATCCCTTCTTGAGCAGAGGAAATGGGATAAGGACTGAGTGGGACCATCAGGTATCCCAGCTGCCTGCACTCACCTGCTGGTCTCCTCAGGCAGGGTCACCTTTAGCAAGCAAACTGCATCCTGAAACGCCTTTCCTGGAGACAGCAGGAGAAGAGGGGAACACTGAAGCTTCCAGCTTTTCTTTTCTTTTGCTGCATCACTTATTACTAAGAGCAGCAAGAGGCAAATAATGCTTCAAAATCCCGGGAGGAAGGCACCTCAGGAGCAAGTGTGAAGAGCAGGACGGAAGAGCCAGGCTGGATCGATGTTTTGTGCCATTGTCAGCACTCACTGGAGATTTTACCTGCTGCCTGCTTTTCCCTTTGAAGATGAGTGCTGAGAACTGGTGAGGGTAGCTCAGTGCCTGTGTCCTCCTCACCTGTGCAAACCACCTGAGCATGTATTTGTAGAAGAGAAAAGCAGCTGTCCTTCCGGGCTGTGGATTTTGGTGCTTTTGTTCTGTAGTCTGATAAGGACCTCGGTGCTTGTGAAGTAGAGATCAGGTGTGCACATGCACAAGCACATTATACTAATTAGAGCCAATTTGAAATCCAAACTCTTCTGCACTATTTAAAACACAATAAACAGCTTTGCTCCCTAAGTGTTAATCATCTCCTGCTGTTCAGTCTCTGAAGCTAAACCCCCCTATTCACTTCAAAACACTCTCAGTAACCAAGTGTGACATTGCAAAAAGGATTTTGAGGACTTCAGTCTGGGAAATAGAAGATGTGTTTAGGAGAATGAAATCACCAAGGTCTTTGGAACTACAAAGAAACTCCAGGCAGGAGAAGGACAAGAAATTTAAAAAACCAACCCTAGTCAGTGTAAGTGGACGTGCTCTAAAATTAGCAGGAGGGGAGGGAGAGGAGGTCTGTGTGTGCTCCGAGGAGCCCCAGCCATGTGCCACAAGCACTTGGGGAGGGAATTGCTGTTGCTTTTCCCCCAAATCCCAAGGGGAGAGGAGGCACATCATGCCCTGGGTCAGTCACGTGAAAGCTGTACCCTCCCAACAGGTTTTGCCTCTGGGAGACAATGAATTGTCTGCTGTACAGATGTACCTGTCTGCCACAGGGAGCGGTCCTGCAGCTGGGGGTGTGGGGTGCTGCTGGACCCTCTGTGGGTGGTGCTTGCAGGTGATCTCCAGAGGCAGAGGGAGCCATCCAGTCACTCCCAGCCTGGCTCCAGCTGGCTCAGCCACTCTCGAGATCAGATGGTGCCACGCCGTCAGCGCTGTGAGATGGAGTGTGTTATTAAGCTGAACCTAGACATAAAGAAAGGGTTGAGAAATTGCTACAATCGCTGACCCATGCATTTATTATAATTGAGTCCATTAGCCTTAATTTTATAATTTCTAAATTAGCTTTTCAGATTTACAAATGGCCTTAATTGCTGCATGGGGGGAGTTGGGCTTTAACAAAGCTAAATGCCTGAAAACTGTATCAGTTACATCAGAATCAGTGGGTTTGTTCGTAACATAATGCCGCCAATTTAGATCAAGCAAATTGTTTAGAAAATGCATTGTTGAAGTATCAAAGTTACTTAAAGTCATTGTAGCTAGGAAGAAAAAACCCCAAACCTCAACTGGAAGTTTTCCCATGCAGATTCCTCCCCATGCATGCTAAACGTTGATTTTAGTGCTATTTTAGTGCTCACAAAAGGTGTTAGTGTGCAAACACCAAACCTGATATTATCTTCGATGTGGCTTTCTTTTGGACCTGATGGAAGGGTGTTCCAGTTTCTATTCTCACATCCTGGTGAGTGAGGGACATCTAGATGGGAGACGTTTAATCTAAAGATGCATATTAGAGGTTTTGGAAAACATGTCCTTAGGGGACAGTGCTGGAAAGTACCAAATCCCTAATCTTTATTTATTTGTACAAATCTAGAAGAAGGTTCCTCCAGTCCATTAAGAGACGTGACGTGGTTTCAGAGGGTGATGGGCTCTGCGTAGTGGAGACAGCAGTAAGGAAGTAGACAATGAAACCTCCATTGCCTTTCAACTTGTATTGTTGATTGCTTGTTGTTTTTTAATGCATAGAAATGCGAAAGAGTCCCCATCACTTTTAAAACCTTACTTTCCTTTTGAGTACATTGCTGAGACTTGAATTCTGTCCAGCTGGCACGCTGCCTCAAAGGGCTGTTGCCGGTGTCTGTCTCCCGACAGGAATCTTCTCCAATTTTTTTTCCTCATTATTGAGAACTGCCAGGCTCTGACACTGAAATGCCTTTGATGTTAATAGCTGAAAGGTGAGTATTTTAATAACGTTTTCCCTGAAATTTTGCTGTTTGGCCCCCTTCACAGGTAGTATTTCCTGAAGGCACTGTGAAGTGTCACCGACTGTGTGCAGGGTCAGCTGCTGTGGTCACAAAATTCCTGCTGTACTGAACTTCTTAGAGCAAGTTGCAATTTTACTTCTGAGTGCTTTTATTCAAAGTAGGAAGGGATATGAATTAGAAGGTGTAGTTGTCTCATCTTTATCTAGAGGAAGTAAATTGAGAGGAGTCAAAAAACAAGGCTTGGAATGTAATTTATTCAAAAGAAAAGAGAATTTTATATATTTGGGGTTATTAATATGCAGCAGTGGTGTCTGTGCTTGAGAAGAAAGTGAACACGGAGACTTCAGCAGACAGCTCTGGTACAACGCGTGACATTATGATGGGTGTGATTGTCAGCAGTACTCCGTGGCAGACATCGAGCTGGGACAGGCAGGACCAAATTACACATGTTTTTATGTGAACACTTCTTTTCAGACCTGGGTGCTTTGATTGAAGCTTTGAAACTGAGCTCGGTTCTAAAGTAGGCAGCAACAAGAGGTGTAGCTACATTAAATTAGTTAGATTAAATACCTTTTTCTCTTCCAGCTTCCATTTCAAAATATCAGTGCTTTTCTCCTCTTCTGTGCTAGGATGAGCTCTCTCCACCTTTCCCCCCACCCCTATTCCCTCAAAAGAAAACCTCCTCTATGAATAATTTGATGATGGGAGTATTGTTGGACATAAGCAGCAGGGCCAGGGCTGTGACCTAGTCTGAACTTCCACATTATTGGCTATTTTGTGGTTGAGGCTCTCTGGCTAAATCAGAAATTTCCCCTGTGACTGGACAATCTTTTCCTGGAGAAAGTTTCATTTAAAACTATGCATATATTTCTATAAAAACTTAGGTTTAATACATGCATTTTCCAAGGTCAGGAGAGGAGAAAACAAACCTCACATAGAGAATCCTCTGGAGTTCTTGTCCCAGTGGGGCCTAGGTTATTTTCAGAGAATGTGGACCTGTTCAATGTGTTTTTTATTATTGTACTTTAAACAACTTATTTTGTTGCTGATTCAGTTATGAATCTGAAATACATCTGAGAAAAGAAGGGGGGAATAAAAAACCAACCCCAAACCACCTCAGACAAGTGATGTGTGGATAACAGATAATATCTCAGAGAGTGGTGATTTTAAAGGTGTCACCCATGAATTGTAGCATTCATGTGCAGGTGAGCTCTGCTGCCCTTCACATTTATGGTGCTGCATTACTAATAGCAGGAGTCAGAGGGAGAGGAGGAAATCTTCACAGAAGCAGCTGGCTCTGCTGTCACTGCACCAATTCCACTGTCTCATCTTTTACCCCCACGGCCTCCCTGAGACACCACAGTCCCCTTAAGTACAGGATAGCAACTATTTCCCATGTGTGAGGATGTGTCCCAAACCCATTAAATCTTTCAGCTCATTTTTTTCCTGTTTATCTGTTGGCCTGGAGGTTACAGCATAAATTTTGTCCTAAGGCCACTCAAGGCCTCTTCAGCTACAAGTACTGGAAGGAGTTTAAGAGTCCATTTAAACTGTGCATGACCCTTTTGTCTTGGTCACTGACTTCATTTGACTTGAGCTTTTTGTAAAAGATTGCAATGGTAGAGGCTGTAAATATTAAGGGTTTATAGAAAAGGGAAAGTGACAGGAAACAAAGGGTTTCGTTGAGGATCTGTAAACACCAGAAAGGCAGTTTCCTCTGGTTTTTTTCCTCTTTTTTGTTTTTTCTTTTCCTTTTCCCAGCAGAGAAATGAGCAATAAGACATAAATTAGGCGGACTTCTCAAAGTTTTACAGTACTCCTCCACTGAGTAAAAAACATGTGCAGAATTACAGGAATCCAAGCTCTGACCTATGGGCACCATCATGTGCAGACGGGAGAGAAATGAGTATAGGTGGTAGTCATGACACAGCTGAAAAGAGCCTGTTTGATTTGCAGGCAGAGGCAGTACAGACGGTAATGCTCAGATTGGATGCTTTGATGGGATGATTTGTGCTGCATCCTTTGATGTTTGATAACAATCAACACCCTTTTATATCTAATAATATAGAAGCATCAGCCACAAGCTGTGATTGAATCCTGGTAAGGCTTGAGCCACAGGGCTAAGCCCATCCTCCTCCTCCCTGCAGCCCTCCTGCCCTGCTGAATCTCACCTGCCTGAGGCCTGCCTGGTGTAGAAACTCATCAGCTTGGAAGAGTTGGGTGTGTGAGTTTGGTTTCCCCATGGCAGCGCTGTGAGCTGGAAACCCCACAATTAAATGAGGGAATGTTGTATCCCAGCCAGTCCTAGAACCACTGCCCCACCATGCAAAGGAGAAATGCCTCACAAAACACAGTGCCAGATTTTTCCAAGTCTTACTGAAGTTCTTGGGTTTTCCAAGTTCTCTTCAGTCTTGGAAAAAATCTGGCACTATGTTTTTAGAGGCACCAGGGGCTAGATGTTCTTTGGTATTCCCCTTAGAAGGTTTTGGAGGAAAGGAAGAGCCCCATCCTGGATGCTGAAGGAACTGAGTCCATGGATAAGACCCCAGTTCATTTCAGACTGGGGAGTCAAGGTGAACCCATGGTGCCCCATGTGCTCCCATGCCTGTGAGGTCCCATGGTGTCTCACCACACCAGGGCTGGGCACCTGGAGGGGCTTTGCAGTCCCTGTGTGGCACCAGCACCGAGTGTTACAGGCTGGAGAGGCCTTCACTTGCAGCTCTCCCAGGTATCTTCAGATAAAAGTCTGCCAACCATAATTTTTGGGAATTAAAATTTTGGATTTAAATTGAGCATTTGCTTCTTACACTGAGAAAATAGAGGGGTCCAAGACAAATATTTCTGCCAGATACCCATGACTTGTAGAAGGTAGAACTGCAGATGAGCTCCTACAGCCTCAGGGGTTTCCTTCAGGCTTCTGAGTCATGAGGCAAATGTGATCCAAGATGAGTGTTCCTGAGAAACTGGGAAAATGGTCACTTTTGTAGCAGTGGGGTTTTCTCTGGAGTATGGTGGTGACTTTGGGGGCATTCAAGAAAGGGATCCCCATGGAGATGATGTCAGGGTGAACACTGGGATGGTGAGGTTTGGCTACATCAGAGTATCAGTATTGCCTCCATATTTATCCCAGAATAATGGAAGTGCAGAGGGGATGGGAATTGCTGTCTATAAATACATCGGAGAAGTAAACACCAGGGAGAGAAGGGAAAGGAGCTAGTTCAGCTAGAGGACAGTGCTGGCACGAGAACAAATTGGTAATAAACTGGCTGTGAATAAATTTCAGATGGAAATTAGAAGCAGCTTTCTAATCAGTAAAAAGGTGAGGTTCTGGAAAAGCCTTTCGCTGGGATTTTGGGGGCAAAACCCTACCTATTTTGCAGATGGATCTTAATCAATTTATTAATGTGATCGTGTGATGTGGTTGTCTCTAATATCAGGGGACTGGGCTCCTTGACCTGTACATCCCTTCAGTGCTGTGTTCCTACATGTTATATTTAGTAATTCCCTCTGAATTGCCGACGTGCACTGAGCACAGAGAAATGCTGTATCCTTGTGGTGCAATGCTATTTTTCAAACAGCGTATCAGACTGTAAATGCACAGGGAGGAGGACAGTGCTGGGTACCTTTTTATTTAACCTACTTTGAAATGAAACCCAGGTGCTAAACGGCTTTAGTCACTCAGAGGATATTGGCCATATCTCTCCACACTCCATTACTAATTTAATTTCTGAAACTTGTGCTTCCAAAAAATATTGGCTACTTAGGACGGGAAGCGTTAGAGGATATATAATATTCAAGGTTACTGGATGATTGAGGACAGCAAGCTGCCATCACATACTCGAGGTGTTAGCACAGCCTGGTCCACAAAAAGACCAGACACTAATCACTACTCTTCTGCTTCCCATGATGGGAGACACTTCAAGCAATAGAGAGAGCAATTTCTTCCTTAGAAGTTGTTTTACTGGTTTTCCTTCCAACATCTGGAACCATCACCCTTGAGTCCCTCCCTTCTGACCAGCTGATTGACAGCTGCAATGGATAAAGGAGTTGGCTGCTAAAAAAAGCCCCAGACCCCTCTCTCTAGTTTTGGGAATGTGAGTTTTAAAATGAGTCCTGTGAGACTGATTGAATGTGATTGGCATCTGCCACTGGTACAGTGAGGTGAGGAAAGACCTCTGTTCCCGACGGGGAGAAAACTGACACCTTGCAAAAAGCTGTTCTTTTCCCTTCATTCATCATCTCCCAACAATAGCTAAATAACAGGAAACAAATTCTGTATTCCAAGTCTGCTTGCTGAAATGCCAAAAAGCAAATCAACCGCCTGGTTCTTCCTAGGGTAAGAGGTCTCAGAATTTCAGTCAAGCTATGATGAATATACCAGAATGCTGAAATTCCAGCAGTGATTACTGTGTAAACATTACAAACAACTAGTCTGAGGGAGTAATTTGTTTTGCATTAAGCAGAGTACTCTAGTTGTGACTGGCAGCAGAGTCTAATACTGATCCCAAACCTCATTTTTATTTTAAAAAAGGTGTAATAAGCAGATCAAAGAATGTGAGAGAATAAAGAAATCTAAATAGAACCACCACACAGGTTCAGAAAATATCCTCTGCACGAAGGATTTGCAGCCATAAAATGCAATTTGTTTATGTAGGTTTTAAAGGATTCTGTGCATCTTATTGACTCTGTAACAAAGCCTTTTGCATTTGATCATTGAATTCTGCTCTGCACCCCAGTGTGGTGGGGAGCACGGCGTGGCAAAGAGCTGCTCTGGCTGGCAGGTGTGAAAGTGCAGGGAGAACGTTCACACCAGTCAGATCTATTTTGTGTCTCCAGTTGGTAATTGCCTCAAATTTTGACAGAGCTGTGATACATCAGGTTTGTGACATGTCTGCCAATCACCTCTGCAGCACACAGAGTGCAACTGCTCTGCTCAGGCGCGGAGGGTGCTGCACTGGGGCTGTGTTAGCACTGTAGGCTTGCTCAGAGCACTCTGAATTAGCACTTCCATTAGCAGGGAGGAAACAGTAATCAATAAGTCTCCAGCAATGACTGGGGATTAGCCCCAGATTTGCATATGTTCTAGTCCCTTTAACCAAATTTTCATTTTTTGATGCTAGGGTCTGTTTTTCTTCTAGACATGGGGAAGTGCTACGAGAGAAAATCCAGATTAAATGGTGTTTTGTAGGACTTGACATTTGGAGTGCATTTCCATCTAATACTCTTATTCTCTGAACTGTATGAATGACTTCATAAAATTTAGTTTGTCGAGCATGATATGCAAATGCTTTTTTTTATTATTTTTTAAGTCTCCATTTTTCCAGTGGAAGAAAAGAAGTGCAGGCTGATGCATGCTTAGGACTCTAACTAGAAAGTAATCTCTCAAACCATAAACATATCTTTTAATGTAGGCACGTCTCATTTCATTACCTGCCAGACCAAATTAATGTGTTTGAGCATTTCTGTTTGGTGATGCTGATACTACTCTTGAGTCCTTCAGTATCTACTCTGTGCCCTTTGCAGCCTGATGCTCCAGCAACAGTAAACTGAGCTTGTGTAAGAGCCCAGCTGAGGGATTTTGACACAAGAAGTTATTTCTGAAAAACATGATGTTGAACTAATCTACCATGGAGCAGTCTCCTGCTGCAATGAATTTTCCCTGTCCCCTGACAGAGGCTTGTTAGGAAAAGGGAGAGAGAGGGTTCCAAAGCATGGCCTTGAGGGTGCAGTGGGGAGAGGTGCTGCTGCAGGAGGGATAGGGAGAGGGACCACTGGGACCACAGCCCTGCTCTGCCCCACACCTGTAAATTCCCAGGCAAGGAGTCCATCCTGGAAAATCGTATTGGGCTTTTGAATTTTCAGAGGGAGAATGAGCAGAGAGGGGCTAAGATTTCACTTGGGCTCAGGCCCCTGGAAATGAAGGCTCGAGGATGGTCAGCAAGTGCTGTAAAGCATCTGTCCTTGGAGGCACCGTCCTCTGGGTTGCTGTTGCTCAAGTTAAACCTCACTTCCTTGGAGTACATGAATTCTGTTTTCATTTCAATGGTAAAAAGTGGCAGTACTACAAATGTGCAGCACTGAAGCTCACAGCAGCCCTGGTTGTATAACCAGGTGCCATGTTGTAGGTATAATGATGAATTTTAAAAAGGAATGTAAGCAACTGAATACTGCAGGAATTTCTGTAGGGATTTGAAAGATTTCTGGAGTAAGCTGAGTTCGGTTTTGCAGATGGTAAGTGTGAGGAGACACCTGGGACAGAGCAGGAATAGCTAATTAAAGCCAAGAAGAGTACAAGGAAGCCTGATGCTATGGGCAGAGGACATAGGGGCTGCAAGGTCTCCTTTGCTAGTGAGGAGTCAGTGTTGAGTAGGAACAGACTGCAGACTATGTCCCAGCTCAGCATCCCTTCTCTTACCTGGTGGGAGGGAGAAGCAGAGGGGAGAGGAGCAAATTGTTCATCTCAGCACCCCAGGAAAAAGGAAAAAGATCTGATGAGCTCTAGGAATGGATGCACACACAGCAAAGCAGCGTTTGCTGAGGCTGAAGAAGGAAGGAGCACAGCCTGTGCTGCACGATGAGAGCTCAGGTCACTCACAGGCAGCCAGTGAGGGTGAAGCCCAGGCTGAGCAGCCCTGCTGCAGGCAGGACAGGAGGCTGGGCTGTGGGCCAGGGAGATGGGCAGTGAGGCAGCAGGTCTGGAAAGGATCAGGAAAAGAAGTGCTGGTGAGAAGGGGACTGCAATTTTTGCTCCATCCAAACTGCTCGCAAGCTGACAGCTGGACATCCAGGTAGGGATCGGGGAGACAGGCTGAGCCTCTCACTGGGACCTGCTGAGACAGGTCGGTATTGGAGAGGCAGATCTGAGTTGTCAGCATGGAAGTGGCAGCTAAATTTGTGCTGGCAGCAGAGGGGGACCAAGCACCAATCTATGCACCGATCTATGTGGTCCTATGGGAAGGAGAGTGAGGAATTAATTGTTCTGGTGATTAAATGAAGCAGGAAAAAAAAATCCAAGAGGCTGACCTAATTGGGGGTGGGGAGTATTTTCCATTTAGCGAAACTCTGTAGGACTGAAAATATTAATTTTGCATTTTTGCATGCTTCAGATAACCAACAGCCTCACACTTGATAGAAGGACACAGAATCCAAAAGGAGTGTGCTAACCTGAAAATTCCCCCTGCCACCAAAGAGCTCTTTTCCATCATCAGCAAAAACAATATGGCACAGATAGAAGGGCTGTGGACAGAACTTCAAAACAGAACTGCAGAACAAATGTTTTTAGCTGATTTGTTGACACCAGCTCCTGTGATTGTTTATCTTCAGCTCACTTGTGCCGGGGTGCCTGCAGTGAGCTTGGTGGGCTGTGGAGATTTTCTTTCCATACAGTGGGATCTAGAAAAGAACAGAAGAGGAAAATAGTGTGGTTGGTGAAACCCCAACCATTGCTCTACTGCAAGTGCTGCCGTCAAACATCAAAGCCCGTGGGTGTATTAGCAGGGAGGCAAAGATCTAAACAAACTGCCAGACCAAAGAGCAGCTGCATGCAAGCAGCCAGGCTGCTGCTCTCAGAGCTGTGATCTAAAAACGAGAGAAATGCCCCTGCAGTGACGGGAGGTGTATTTGTCACCATTCTGTGGTGACATGACGAGGCTTTGGCAGTGGCATGTTGTGCTTGCAGCCCTTCAAACTCCCATGCCTTGGCTTGCCTTAGGCTCTCTCTCCCCATGCCTGGTCCCTGAGATCCCTGCTGTTTTTGGCAAGTGGAAGGATGCTGGGAAGCTGGAGTGTGCTGGGCTTCAGGGAAACTCCTGGGTGCTAAAGGCTGTGCCTCACTCCCCCAGCAGCTGTCGGGCTTGTGCACTGCAGAGATGCACAGTGACCAGGGCACACAGGAAGGACAGAGAGTGCTCCAGTGGCTGTGCAAAGACTGCCAGCATTCCTGGATAAACAGAGCAGATGGGTGCTCAGGCAGCCTGGGCTAGCAGGGCTGGGGCAGGAGCGCTGGCTGAGCTGTAGCTTCATGCTGCTGGGCTCCCCCAAACCTGGTGGGTGCAAAGCTCCATCAAAGGTGGGACAACAGAGACCAAGACTGGCCAGAGGCTGCAAGTGAGTTTTTAGATCAAATATTATGTCTTCGGAAGCATCATTATCTTCTCAAAGCTATTTCTTAGAGGAAGGAACTCACAGAAACCCAGATGTTTGCGTGCAAATTGGTCTGTCTCAGGAAATCAACAGGAAATAAAAGATTTGTTTAGCATTTTTCCTTCTGACCCTATTTTTCTGTGCAGGCATGATTGCCTGGAAAGGCTGCAGAGTGCTTAGGTCTCCCTAGCCCCAAAACCCAGCAAGGTTGCCATATAATTAAACAGAAGTGCAGCAAAAATGTTGCCAAATTACCTTGTGATCATTTTGTTTACTGGGGAGGGAGAGGAGAAAAACCTGTGCAAAGCAGTCACTTGAGCAGTAGCAAGAACTGTGGGTACATGTGGAAAATGAATGAAACTGTCATTATTAACCTAATGGCCGCGTGGCTGGAAGATTGCAGGGCTTTTCCTCTAACAATGCCAACTGCTGTCTTTATTTACACTGTCTTAATTTTTTTATACCTCTTGTTATGTTCTCTTTTATAAAGACACATATGAGGCTCCCAGCAGCATTAGCTCAGGGACTGCTTTTTTTATTTCCCATATGCAGCTGCAGACTGCCATGGAAACAATTCCTGGTCCAACTGGAGGACATTTGTTTTTTTTTTTTTTTTTAAATAACTTTCTCCTGGGTCCTCAGTTATTTTTATTTTAAAATATTTTGATGTGTGGGAGACATTTTTATAGAAAGTAACAGCTATTGACTTATGGAATGTAGTTTTAAATTCCAGAAACAATATCTTCTGCAGTACTAACAAACTATATTATTAAAGTGATAAAAGTGAAACAATTTATTGAGGACAAAATAGAGGGAAGAGTGAGCAGGAAGATAGGTAATGAAAGGCAAGTAAGGGTTTGGCAGCCCTCTACAGGGCAGAGTGGAGCTGGCAAAAGTCCAGATGGAATATGTTCCCTAATTAACCTTAATTCCCCACTTTTAAATTCAGACTGGCTGGCAACACGACATTTCTCTGTCGTGTGCGTTCCTCTCGCCGAACGAATCCCGAGCAGGGATTCTGCACCGAACGGCGAGCGTGCAAATAAATAAATAAATAAATAAACAAACAAACGCAACTGCCACAAACCATTTCGGTTTTCGCGACTACAGGATATGCTTTTAATGCCCCTCTCGGAGCTCAGCGCTCGACTGCGGGAAGTTCATTAACGCGCTCATTAGCGCTATCTGATTCACTGCCGCAGCCTCTCCCGGGGAGCAGCTGCGGGAGAGGAGCAGCCGGGGCTCAGGCAGATGTTAATAACACTAATGCCCGAGCATTTGGTGCTGCTCACACAGGGAGACACTAAAATATCTGCGCCGTCTCTTGCTACGCTTAAAAAGGAAAAGAAAATACTAGTGCAACATAAAATAAAGCTATCAGCTCGGAATGTTTATAGTCAGTATTTATAGATTAGTGCAGTAAGTTGGAAAATCAAACACTACTATGCACACATGAAGACCCATTCAATGAATTATTCAGGAAGAGCTATTGTAAAGTGCTCCACTGACAGAGAAAGCAAACTAATGTTTCAGCGAGCTGAACTGAATCTGCCCCCTGTGACCTGCCAGCCTGGCACCATCCATCGCCCCGCTGGTGTGAACTCTGCTCTCCGTGTGAACTCTGCTCTCCAGGTGCTCTCTGTGCACGATGGCACGAAGGAGGTGCAGCTCACCTCGGGGCTGTGCTGGGAATCCTGTGAGGAGTCAGGCAAATCGGCAACTTCTCAGCCGGGGGGGAATGAGCCAGGCTGCTCCGCCCCAAAACACACCTGAGTGCCTCCACAGGTGTAGATGTGGAAAGCATTTGGTGCACAGAAAGAAATGACCAAAGTCAGCAGGAAAAGCAACCTGTTCCTATTTCAGCAGTGCTGGAGGCTTTCCAGCTTTGTGGATGTGTGTTGGCCCATTCGAATCCAGCTTGCTGTGAATTTCTTCATTTCCACCACGAAAGGGGAAATTGGACCTGAGGTGATAGGTTTATTTTAATTTTCACCTGCTAGGCTGCTTTGCTTGTGTCCTTTCCCTGTGGCTTTAGGAGGTCCACACGAGGATCACTGCCTGGTGCCAGTGTCAGAAGTGTTTCTCTGCTCCTCTTTCCCACTCACTAAAATCACGTCCATGTGGCATTAGCAAATTGTGCCTTTGAACACCACAGGACAGCTCTGCCCACAGTAAACACTTCTGAAGAGGACAGGACTAACCATGTGGAGTAGTTTAAAAAGGAGTGTTGACTTCTAATAAACAGCTTTTGTATACGGCACCTTGTAAACATATCTAAGTTCTGGTGTGAAAGGTGGTCTCAGTGCCTCTGGACACTCACAGGGGCTCAGATACTGTGCAATGGGCACCTCTCCACTCATAAATAACTGATATATTAATTTTGCATGAAGTGCTTAAAGCTAAAATAGGTTTTCACTCTCTTTGCTTGATTGCAGTATTACCACCTGGCTCCTCTTACTCGCATGGGATAAATCTTCACTTCTGGCCTTCAGTGTATGCTCGAACTTGTGAATCTTTCATGCTATTTACTGTGGGGCTGTTTTCCTGCTCATGGTCTCTGTTAAATACTGATACATTTTCAATTATTTTTTAATCTGATAAAGCTTTCAGCTAATTTTATTTGAGCTAATAAGCAATTCACCCCTCAAAAGTGTGCTTTCAGATCTTTTATCTGGAATGCCAATCTCCATTGCAAATGCTGCTTTCTGCTCACCCGCTGAGGCTTTGCACACCAAGATGATGCACAGCACAGTTGAGTGACTCCATGATTGTAGACTTGAAAAGTGTTTGGTCCAGCAATGGGCAATTTTTTCCCCCTCCATATCTTTATATTTCACATTTCTTTATTCTATGTTGATATCGCAGTGTTACTTTGTACCCACAGTGCTTATTGCTGAACTGAAAGGTGCCCTTCAGGCTGTGGTGTGGTGAAAAAATACAAAGTTCTCTGCAGTATGAGAGGAGAATTGGAGTGAGAGGGGTGTGGAAAACCTCAGCTCCTTCCTTCCAATAAATTCACTCCTGGTCTGAACATCACTTTATTATAACCTGTCAGGAGAGGGCTTGGCCAGAGACAACCCTAACCGAGCCAGCAGCAAATTCCCCAGTGATGTGGATATGCTTTTACTGGCATGGGGTGAATGAGTTGGTTTAATGAAAATCATGGGGGCTTTCCTACTTACTTAACAAAGTGCTCTGATCTCCCTCATCAGTCTTGCACGGACAGCTCGCCTTGTGCCTCAGCTGCAGGCCCAGTTTGTGTGCACCCCACACCTGTGATCTCTCTCTTACAAAGAGGTGATATTTTTAATTTTCTTTTCTGTGCTCTGTAATTGCCACGTTAAAACAAGTGCCAGGACTCCCTCCTGTGCCCCTGGAGCAGTGGGAATATGTGTGTCACCAGGGTGGATCTTATGTGTGCTGCGCTGTGCTGTGGAGAGGACCCGTCTGGGGGTGGGGGATGGCAAAGAGAGGCTGGGCTGGGTTCCCTGCCCCACCCTACAGCCACAGCTCTGCCAATAACACCCTTGTGCCTGTGGCATGGCAGGAGCTACCTGCTGCTTCTGACATGTCCAGGAACCCTGCATACAAAGCATCATCACAGAGCCCACTTTTACTGGTGAATCAAACCCCTTGGAAACTACTTTCTAATGGAAATGATAATGAAACTTTAATTATAACTGTGCTGCTTGGTTCCCTGAGCGTACACATCCCATTAGATGGTTTCTGCTAAGATAGTGACATCTTTCAAGTTTATTTCCAAGCTTATTTAAAAAAAAAAAAAAAAAGCAAAGATGCTGTTACCTGTGACGTTACAACTGTTGGTATTTTTTTTCGGTTCTTCGAAATTTCATTGGGCTTAATCAGAGATGTGACCAGAGAGCAGTATAGTTCCTTGGGTTATAGAGTTGAGCAGAATTATTTGCATGAGCCAGAAACATATCTTTTAACGAAGTTTTATATTTTTCAATTGTAAGGACTTTTTCTGTACAGCATCGTTGTTTGGGCAGCATGCAATCCAGGTTTTATTCAGGTGATTAAGCATATTGTTCCCATGTGACTAGTAAAGGAAAAATACATTGTAGTCTTTCCTCACTTATATCTATATTATCATCTTATGCAATAATTTTGCAAAAAAAGGGTATTTAACATATTTTTAATGCATGAGCCATTCCATTAGCTTCAGTAGCAGGCTTGTGGGTAGGACTTGCCATTATTGCAACCCAGAACCGTGCAGCTGGAACTAGACTACATTAACCTGTTTATGAAAGAGATTATTTGTAGGGCAACTACAACCCCGCAGCTCCTTTCTGCATGAGAAACTGGGCACTTCAGTGGTTTGTGGACTGAATGCAGATCATTGTGTGTCTCCAATGACAAATAATGCAGGGTGATTCCAGGTGTTGGAATCTGATCCTTCCTGGCACAGAGGGCTTGTGCTCGGCTGGGGTGTCCCCTTGTGACACCGTCTCCTTGGTGGTTTGGGTATTGCAGGGCTGTGAGCAGGGAGGCAGGAGCTGGCAGAGACACAAACGGGTCTTGGGAGGGATCCTTCTCTTCAGCCTCAGCACTGTGGGTGTAACCAGCTCAGTAACGTGGCCAGGATGGTAAACTGCTCTCAGACAGACACCTCTGAGCACTGGTGCTGGGATCCAAACAGGCAGGGCAGCCCAAGGCACTGTCTGCTCCCAGCATGTCCGTCCAGGGCAGTGGATGGCAGAGTTCAAGCTTTAGAACCCAAGTCTTTGTCCTTTCCTAGGTGGACTTGAAAAAGAATAATAATAATAATAATAATAAAAAAGATGGGCTCTTTCTGATGCTACTAGCTAAGAGGGACCGGAGAGGCCTTTTTGCAGCATTGCAATGCTGCAAAGTTAGAGATTTTTCACTGTTGATTTTTGAAAAGGGAAGGAAGAAAGGCAGCCACTCCAGTGCAGGAGAATGTAAGAAAGAACGATGTCCTTAGTTTAAAATAGCCCCAGAAAGCAATTACTCTTCTTGTGAAAAGTGCAGGATTCCTGGGTACTTCTTAAGCCTGTCCTGCAGGTACAAATGTGCCTTTTAAAGTTTAACCTGCTCTGTGAATCCTGCTGGGAACTCCGTTTTCTCTCCTTGGCTTTGTTGCTGTATCTCCTGCTTGTCTGTGTGAGCGGTGCCAGATTGCAGTGAAGGAAAGTTGACATTACAGCTTGGAATAAAACCTTCTTCCCTGTGCAACGCGAGGGGCTTGCCTTTTAGAGATAAGGTTAGCACCTTCAGCTGCAGCAGTGCCCCTGAGTTAATGGTTATCATATCCCAAATGCAGAACCAGGGGGCTGAGCATGGTGCCAGTAGGAGAAGATACTGGAGGGATGTGCTGCCTTTGACACGACAGAATACATCAGCTGTGCGCTGAGGGCCAGATCTGTTACTTAGTGCCCACAGCAGCCTCTGTGTTACTTTGAGTGCTTTGCCTCTGCCTTCAGTTCAGGTTTTTATTCCAGTCACTGATTTATGTAAGATGTTGGGATCAGGAGAAACAAGGGAATATAATTCAGCCCAAATACCTTGCTATGGGGTCAGGCCTTTGCTCCTTGCTGCTAAACAGTGACAGGACTGAACACACAAGCTGTGGGACAAGGCAGATGCAGTGGTTCCAGGTGTGTATTATCTGTTCAATGTGCACCACACCCAGCACATGAACAGTTCAATCTTTCTGTATGTGAAAAATAATTTAAAAAAAAATTTAAAAAAATTTTAAAAAGAAGAGAAGAAAAAAGAGAGAAGGTTAAAAATACCCCTATGTATGCTGCTCAGGAAACTATTTTAACATCTGGAGTAGCCAACATGTGTAAATCATGTTCATCACCTTCCCAATCAGCACTTTCCTAATGAGCTAATTGGTGGCAACATGAAGTGCCTGTATGAAATTGGTGCTGCAGGTTGCTGCACAGTGCCTGCCTGAGCATCATGGCTGTAACTGCTGAAATCACCCCCCTGCACAGCAGCCCATCCTGCCGTGGTCTCAGAGCCCCTGCTCTGCTCCCTGTCTGCCATCCTGTGTTCTCGCAGCTCCATGAGGGCTTTTCTCCCCTGAAGAGCACTCAGGGCACCGCTGTGGCCTCGCTCCTCGCTGCCCCAGGCCCACAAACAGGCAGCTGTCTCCCCTCAGTGCCTCTCATCTGCACAGGCAGGATAAAAGTCAATGTGCTGTCCTTTTAGACAGAGAAAAATATCTCTGTGCCTGACAGTCCATGCACAATGGATTTTATGTCTGCACCATCTCAGAAGTGTGGGGCTTTGTCACCTCCGTTGTTCCTCTGTGCACAGGGAGATGGTGGTGCAAAGACCAGGAATTGGGGGAGAAGGAGCTGCAGGCTCGTGCTGGGGTGCAGGAAAAGGTGGGAAGGTGCAGGAAAAGGTGGGGAGGTGCAAAGAGGATTGGCACACACCAGGTTCCTCCTGGCATTGCTTGTGCAGAGCCAAACCAGGAGAGGAACCATGCCTAAACAATACCAGGTGGGTCCAGAAGGGAGAGCCACTAACGCAGAGAGGGTTCAGAAGGGAAGAGATGGAAATTCCCCTGCCTGCACGTGGGGAGCTGGTGCAGCAGGGACTGTGCCTGCACCCAGGGCAGCCTGGCCCTCTGCAGTGGGCATGCAGGGCCAGAGGGGAATGGGGCAGAAGCTGGAGACTCCCAGGAGAATTGGTGGCCAGCTCTGTGGGCTCTCATGGCCCTTGATCCTGCCCTGTCACTCCTGCAGGGATGCCTGTCACCCGTGGGGCAGTGATGGGACACAGTGGGGATGTCCCTGTGCAGTGCAGTCCCCGGCACGGAGCCTGTCCTTTGCTCCACCACCACACAGACTTCCCCCTGGGAACAGAGGCTGATCCTGACTGAAAGCACTTTGTTATTTTATATATATTGGAGGACTTATCATTTAATAATTTTGTCCTTAGCATGGTACTGTTCATCTCTATTCATGATCACTGGTTTTCAAACGAACATGCCCTACGGAGCACGAATTTACATGGAAATTCTTACAAATCTGGGAGGAAGTGCACTTTGTGTCTGCAGGTTGAATTTCTAGTCCAGAAACTTCCTTCAAACATCAATCTGTACAATTCCAGTAAAAAAATACTGTGCCATCACAGATGAATTTTGTTTTAAATTAGACTCTAAGGCCTAAACTTTAGGATGGAGTCAGCCCAAGATCTTTAAGGTCTCAGTACCTGATGTTGTGAGCCTAAATCAACATTTACCCCTCCAAATTTTCCCCATGCCCTGTCCTGCCCCACACCCAGGCACCAGCAGTAAAAATGCCTTGGCAGCAGCAGCCTTCCTCCTCTTCCGGGAACAGCCTGGAATAAGGAAAATCTCTGCAAAACAAAGTGCACATTTTATTATATAACCTCTAAATTGCAATTTGGAAAACAAACAGCTTCTTTTCTGGCTCCCTAAAGCTACTGTGGAGAGAGATATACTTTGTCTTACCAAGGCATCTAATGTTATCTGCAGTGTCCGTGTTTTCAATTGCAATGATAGTGTGGGATTAACGGAGAAGAATTCCAACCTCTAGGTTAGGGAGTAAGCAGGGCAAACCCACCCAGCCTTCCAGGGAGGCTCCACAGAGCCTGCAGGAGCCTGATTTCAGAAGTACTGTGAAAGTGAAACCTGATGAACTGGAAGGACAACCAGATTACAACGCAGGCAGGACCAAGCTTTTGAATTAGAAGTGTGTATTGGTGCACAAACAGATAAAAATAACCAAAGCCTCTTCATTTGAGGGCCTGCGGAGGAATAATATCTTTCCAAGGTATGCTTTTATAAGCATTAAACAGTTTTTGGCACTTGTAATAATCACAAGGTCCAAAAAAATGAAGGTAGAAAATTGCCTTTTTCTGGGAAAGAACACTGTTAATATTGAAATCATTAAAGAAGCCAAACTGTGTGAAGGGCATCTTTATTCCCCTTTGGCACATCCTGACTTCACTTCGATCAATGTAAGCTACGTCTCCACGGTTTTCTTTGTCTAAACCAGCTTTGATCAACTCAATTGCACAAATTTCTCCAGGCGCCTTCAGTAGTAGGGATGTGTGCACTAGGCTGGTCACTGGCGACCTGTCCTTATCCACATGACCTTTATGATGAAGAAACAAGATTTAGAAATCCGTTTTTTAGATGAAGAAATAGCATTCAGATCTCTGTGGGTCAGCAAAAGGCCATGGTTGTGAATTGCTGCTTGTCACTGGAGCTGCTGGGTTTATTCCTTCATGTAGCCACTGGCAAAATGTGTGAGTTTCATCCCTTTTGGAGAGGAGATCCATAAAGAACTGATGGAAGTTCTTCCTGTGACTGTGGGCTGAGCAGGCTGGGTGCAGCCAGGTTGGGCAGCCCAGGGCAGGAGGGAGGTGTCAGGGGCTGCTGTTTGTTGGGAGCAGCAGGTCCCTGCAGCACCAGAGAAGAGAGAGATGAGGCTGTAACTGGGACAAGAGGGGGATTCAACAGGCTCAAAACTCCTCCTGCTTTTAGGGCTGGGTAGAGAGGAGGTTCAGCTCGGTTTTAATCTCCTCCTTAAAGTGTTGATTCTCCATTTCCCTCCTCAGTCCCTCTCCCCAGTGGGAGCAGGGTGCCTCGTGTCCGGGTGGCTGCACCTTTCCCTCCCACCTGCCCCGGGCAAAGCAGAGGGGAAGCAGGGAAGGACACAGGAGACACAAAAACACTCTGGCATGCACATAGAGTAAATCAGGGTGTTAAACAAAACCTCTGCTCTCAGCTGGCTAATGTTTCAAAGGAAAGCATTTCAAACGCTGGGAGAGATTGTGCAGTTAGCCGGTGATGCAATTACATGGCTGTAAGCTGTAGAAACTCTTTCAATGTGGCACATATTAAACCTTTCAGAGGTAGTGCTTTGATTTTTAATTTTACGCTGTTGGCAGGCAATCAGGGTCTTTAATAGTATGGGGGCCAGAGGGAAAATGTTTCAAAACAGCAAGGATCTTATCATAGTGTGCAATTAATGAATAATTATTAAAAACCAGAAATAGCTGGAAGAGCAGGCAAGAGCTGGCAATGCAATTCTCTGGTTTCAGGTCTATAATGAAATCTCAAGAGAGGGAAGTATGATATGCAGCTTTGTGCAATTAAAGCTGGGGTTTTTTCCCCCTAGTTGAAAGATCAGTGATCTTGAAAAATATACCTGTCACTTGGGTTTGTTTTCCAGACTTTTAATTGCCGTGGTAAAGCATTAACATAAAACAAATATGGACACATTCTTCTGCAAACTATGGAATTTTGGAGTTCTTTCTTTTAAACAGTAAGATTTTGATTATTTAAGAAAAAAAAAACATTTGAAAAGAAGATTGTCAGCATAGTCTGAATGTGTTAATCATAGGAAAGGGCTGAAGTAATGCTCTGCTGGTGCTCTGGCTGGTAAGTTTGTCCAGGAAGACAGCAGAGATGAGAATTAAGGATTCCATGTGGACATCCACAGCTGTTTGATGCTCTGCCACAGGGCAGTGCTTTCTCTGTGATGCTAAGGAAATTTCTTAACACCTATTTTATTTTCCTATTTCAAATCCATTTTAAAAAGAGCAACCAAAAGGTGCAACTATCACTGTGTGTTACAACTGGTTTTGTTTTTCTGATTGAAAATGAGCTTAGAGTTTGCATTTTCACTTGAGGAGTATAGGGCATTCCTGGTTGGAAGTGGGAACAACTGCTTTGCTTTTAAAGCTGCATAACAAATCTAATAGTTGAATGTGCAACGCTCACGTTTTGCCACTGGAATCCATTAGCCTGTGGCACAGCAAGAGGGCTCTGCCACGCAGCCTTGGAGATGCATCTGCTTGAGCAGCCTCTTCTTTTGAGTACGGAACCGCATTTGCTCACTGCTGTTTCGTTTTACATGAATTAAATGTGGAAAAAATTATTTACAGCTATCAGGCATTTCTACACACAGTGCTGAGAGGGGTTTTTCCATTAGCTGTGAGCTAGAGCAGCCTGAATTGTGGGAGGGTGTGTGAGTGTGTGTGTGTGAGTGAGTTTCCTGGCTGCTCACCACCTGTGTCCCTGTCCGCGATGTCACCCCGTAGGATCGGCACACTGCAGGAGCGCAAGACGTGGCACCTTCCTGTGCAGTGCCTGTGCTCTGGTGCCTGACTGCTATTGACAAAAACAGACTGTGAACGACTCCGTGCTGAAAGGGGGAAAAAACTCTCTTGGTTGCTTGGAAGGCTTTCTGGCTTGAGCACACTTTTGCATATTTATTTAGACACTTTGATTGCCACGGAGCATGGCAGCTCTAAAGAACTTCACGAGCTAGGAAGTGCTTCTTGAGAAACAATTAGATTTCCCAGACACATTGCACTGGAAACCAATGGCACTCTGTCAGGACGGGTGCCAAATTGGCTGGTGGAGGCAAGAGAAACCCAGCACAAAGGAGAGGTGGCATCTTCTTGAAACAGTTTCTGTGAGACAGAAGTCAATTCTCAGCACTGTGCTGGTTTCTTTGTGCTGGTGTTTTGTTTTCTGGCCTCGGGGTTTTATTCTGCTTTAGTTTTCCTAACTCCAATGCCCCCTCGTTTCTCCAGGATGTTGGTAATATGGTGCAAGTGTGTGAGAGAGACCCCCCAGACCCCTGTCCTGGCTGGGGGACAGGAACTTCCCAGGAGATGTGGGAGAGGGGATCCTTGCTGAGCTCTGCCAGCCAGTGGTGCAGGAAGCTGCTCCCCTGAATGGCCAACTGCAGACATTAGAAAATGGTCCTTTCTTTGGGCAGAGATTTTGCAGTCCCTGTCCCTGTTCCCTGGCAGGGTGGGTGGGTGGATGCAGCAGGCTTCCAGCCAGTGCTGGGTGCCCATGAGAGCTGAGGTACCAAACGGGAGCTGTGTGTGCTCCTGTCCTCCCATCACGCTGGATTTGGGAACAGTGCCCGCAGTGCCAGCAGCTCCTCATCCCGGGGAAATGCTCCAAGTTCTTTTGTTCCTGAAACACCTTCTGATGGCAGCAGCTTTCTTTGCTGCTTCTCCCTCTAAAGCAGGGAGGCAGAGTGTGCACCAGTGCAGTTTGTTACGGGGCTGTACCCGCCGTCAATTCCTGTCATTAATGGAATATCTTGCCGGATCTGCTCTAATGCAGTGCCACCTCAGCAAGCTCCAAGGAGCTCTTGGGTAAAGTGCTCTCCATTTTGAGACCATTGTTGGCAGCTTATCACTTGATTTATCTCCTATTTCCAGGTGTGGAACTAAAGGTAAACTGTCATTGTAAATCACTAATTCAAGCAGAGTGAGTGAGAGTGCACAGTTTGCATATTTCAATACCACTTAATTAGAAAAAAGAATAAAAATCCCTTGTTCTGTACAAATGCAAATCCTTTCCATAGTGCTTCAGATGGGTAAAATGTTCTTTTGAGTCCCACATGTCTGATGCTGCTGCTCATCTTGTTACAACAGACTTTTAATTTTGTCCCTGGCACCAGATTGGGAAGGAGGTTTTTTAAAGCCCAACCCAGTATGTGTCTCAGTGTGGGAAAGAATCCCTGCCTGCTGCTGACACACACACACCAGCACTGACACCTCGTAACCCAGCTTTGAGCCTGATGACCATACTTACTTATTTTTTAATTAAAAGGGGCCTTTTGTCCTTGGTAATTGTGTAACTGCCCTTTTATGTCCCAGGAGTCCTAGATGAGGTTGAGCTGTGTCTTCCCTAAAGGTGTTTTCATCTGACTCTTGTTCAAACCCGCTTCCAACTGCAAATTGTGCTTTTGCATGACTGGACCTTCTCCTCTACCCACCCCCGATTTCCTTAAGCCACCTCCATGGAAAACAGACTCATTTACTGGATCAGTGGGAATAACATTTTCTTGTGGCATGCCGCTTCGAAAAAATAAGAGATTCTTGATACGATCACTGCCTTCAAACCTCCCCTCTTCCTTTCTTCCATTACCCTTTACGCTCCTACTGCACTGCTGCATGGCTGCACAGCCAGCATTTGCATCGTGTCCCTCCCTCTGCTCTTCATCTTGCCAGCCTAAATTGCTCCAGCAACCTCATAATCTTGATCTGCAATCATTTTGCTCCAGTAGCTCATGGCAGTGCACAAACCAAGCACTCCCTTTCTTTTCAGCTGGGGCTGGCTCCTGGTATAGTGATCTCAGAGTAACTCTGGAGCTGAGAGCTTTGTGAGGAGCCAGGTGCACCAAAAGGCAGATTAAAAATTAAAGCTGGAAGAGAGAACATCCCTCTTAAGACACCATCCCATGTTTTTTTTCTTTCAGCACTAGCCAGTTGCTATTTAAACGCAAAGTTATAAAATCACTATCTCATTAGAAAAAGAAATATCCTTTAGAAAAACAAACCAACAAACAAACAAATAATAAGACCATCTTTTGATTTATTGGTGTGATTTTTTCCCCCCCCAAATATGATTTCTAGCAGGCCTTTCTAGTGTGGCTAAAAAAAATTGCATTGTACATAGGATTTTCTTGTTCAAATCAATTTGCTAAATTTTCATTTAGTTTCAAAGTAGTTCATTTTGTTGAGGCTTCATTTTGTTCAGACTAGCAACTCAAGAGGTTTCCTGTAGCTTAGAGAGATTGCTTTTGGATTGGTACATTATTCAGCCATGAATTGTTTCTTTAGTATATGAGCAGCTGAGTGGGGCTTTTATTACAAATATGAATTTCAGTGCAGAACAACTACTATTTTTGCCAAATAAAGAATGTAAAATTAAGCACAGGTCTTTGTACTATGCTGAGCTGCTTTTCCACACTGTGTGCACTGGGTGTTTTTTAAGTACTTAGTAAAATACTCCTATTGGGCATGGTAATATGATTGACTGCAAACAGGATTTTAAAAATAGTAGAGTTTAATGTAGAAATGTGGCTATGGCATTAAGAATTAAAACCATTTTCTTATTATCTGGAGATGCAAGTAAGTACATTTTGGGTTTTGTGATCAGCTGCTAATTAAACAGGTTTTCAGCTGCATTCAGCACCTGATCCTGTTGTGAAGTTCCAAGTGAGTGTAGCAGGATTTCGGCAATCACTGAGGTAATGAGCTGGCTCAGGGTAGCAGAGCAAGTGCAATCCCAGTGTTACGCACCAGCCCTTGAAAATATGGTTTTCCTCCGTGTTGTTTCTTGTTGTTTACCAGTGTACATGATTGCTTTTACCTACCCGGAATTAGTTTCCATCTCAGCAGGACTTTTTGTCCAATAAATTAACTTGGGTATATGGAAAGCAGTAGGAAAGAAGTATCTGGGTTTTGAAGATGCTGTCTCTGGATTTAGGGAGATGCTGTAGAAGAATAATCTTGTAGCAAATCAGGTGACATCATTTACTTGGTGCCTGGGGTAAATTAGAGGTGTTTGGGGTAAATTGTGTGTTCCAGATGCCTTAGTAAAGAGATGGAGGATCCCATCAGTGCCCCAAAGCAGATCTCCTGCTCTGTTTTGCTCTAACAGGCTTTCATGGGGTAGCCACAAAAAGAGTTTTCCCTGACTGCAGAGGTGGGAGGCGGGGTTTGGAAGGGCATCCTGCCAGCCACCTCATAGCTGCCACCGGGTCACTGGAGCACCAAGTCCTGGCTCTTGGTTCTCTGAGGAGAGTCGAGGCTATTTTTTGCTCTGATATTGTAGGAGAGAGCTGCTTGTCCTTTGTCGTGTGACGTACTGGTCAAAGAAGTTTATTGCCATATGGGAAGATGGTTTAGACTTTTTGGTTTAATCTCTTGAATATTTTAAGGAAAATCAGATCTATTACCTTTTGGGAGTTAGAGTTTCACTCATTAGTGGGTAGAAACCTTACAAAGTTCAAAAGAAGGTATTTCAAAATCTCTTCCCAAGATGTCTTAGTTGATAGGTCTGAGTAGAAAAACTTATCTCAAGGGGACGAGACCATTCTGGAAAGAAGATGAGAAATGAAAGTCCAGTGGATATAACTGTGTTAACAGGGGCAGAACAGCTACTTAATTACACAGCAATGTCAGAAGCAATAGGATTAGCTATTTCTGTCATGGTCTGGGTCAAAGTGAAGACCAACATTTGAACTTAAAGTGCTATATAAATGCATAGGAAAGTTCCCAAATGCTTAGAATCGCCCTCTCAGTTGCTGTGAATTCTGATATTTAATGATCTTCTTTCTCTCTTTCACAGTCATATTTTTATTATATGTGAAAGGGTTATTGTAAAAGTCTTTTCACAATGGTCCTGTGGCCCACAGTTGGAATTAGCTGCATGAGGCTGGAGGAAGAAATGTATTTTGTAATTTACAGTAGGGTAGATTTAGTCCTCTGCATCTTTACTGTGTTCCAGAAAACACCATATTTATCACTGGATTCCAGAATTCACATTAAAAATGGCATAATGGGATATATTGCTACATCTTGATTCTTCCTCTTTGTTTATAGGGTTTCCTCCAAAAAGCACTGTTCTGTTCCTGTATTTTCTCGAAGAGAGGGATAGACAAGCTGTTGGGTACTTGGAGCTCAAGCTTAATTATTTTTCTCAGGTCTGTAGTAATATCTATAGTTCTTCGTGTTTCTTGGAAAGGTGCTACAAAAGATAGAGAGAGCTGCATGCTCCAATTCCACCTGGAATACTCTGGTGAGCTGTGGGTTCACCTAAAGGAAATAAAAGAGAGTTAAAAGGTCAGCAAAATGTACTCTGTACAGCTTGGATAAAGAAAGGCGCACACACTGTTTATTTCCCAAAGTTAAAAAGCATTATAAGAGAGATTATTTCAAATAAATGATGTACACCAAGATGAGCTGACATCTTTTGCTACAGCTGAGAGACAAGGCTGAGGTTGCATTGTGGAGGAGAGGAAGAAGTGCTGGCTGGAGTTTGCTGTGAGCTGCCAACCTGAGACAGTTTGGAGGCCCCCAGCAGCTTCTGGAAGCAAAGTGCAAATATCACAGCACAGACAACAGGATCCCAGACCAAATGGTGTCCGTGTGCTGGGTGAATCCTTGCCCAGGTGTTTACCTGAATGCCATTTGCACAGCACATTCGCCTTCTAACCTGGTACGGGAGACTTCGAATTAGGCTGCTGCCAAGGCTGTGCTGAGGGGGAAGAATGCTCTTTATCTTGTATATATATCCCTTGAAAAGGTTTGAGAAAAGAGGTTTTGACAGGTTTGCACTCATTACAATTCTCTGGACAGCTTCAAAATGTAAATAAAAGGAGATTCAGGTGTTAGTAGAGAAGAGACTTTGCTGCAATCAAAATACTTCAGCTCCCTGAATTGCCTTCTCAGGGGAAGCTGCAAACAAGCCCTGTTTGCCTGGGACATTTTTCTTAGAGTGATTTCAAGGAGCTTCACCACTACCCAGGGGTTTGATCCAAATAATCAAAGGTTAGGCCTAATTTAGAAAATAAAGCTGCCTTGTTGCTTAGCATTTACTTTATGCTTTCCCCGTTAACATGATAGCCAGGACACCACTCAGAGTCAGGCTGGAATTCAGCCTTCACTCGCCTGGGATTGCCACTGCAGATGGCTGAATCAGATTCCTCCTCTCCCCACCCTTCCCAAAAGATACCTGTCTGCCACCACCAAACATCTCATTCCTCACCCTCCTGCAGGTTTTGATGGTCACTGTTCTCAGGGACAGGGGAGAAGAAAGAATTGGCCTCCAGCCTCAAAGCTGAGCCACTGAGCTGTCAGCCTCACGCCAGTGGTGCCACAGCTGCTTTGTGAATTTCTGCTCTTCCATTCCCTGGCTCCTGCTTCCTGTTGCAGATTTTGGTTGGTGGAATTTGGATAACTACACATAATTTTGATGGCAATTTGCTTTGGTTTCTCTTCTCACTTAGGCAGCTGAACATAAACTCCAATTGCATTTGTTTTTTAAAGCAGCTGGCAAGCATGATCGTGCTGCCATTTGTGCATCAATAATTCCTTTTTTCTTCTCACTTGCTAAAATACAGCAAGTTTTATTCATTTGCAGGTTTTTCGTACAAAAATCTGACTTGTATTTTGATAATACATGTCTTCTTGAGGAAGGGCTTTGCTGATCCCCCCATGATCATCAGTTCCGTATAACACATAGTTAAAGCTTGTCTTTCTGGCAGAGCTCATGAGTATCTGATGTATCTGCCGAGCTAATACAGTGTCGTTCTGTATTTGTATTCTGCAGTTGATTGTCCAACGATTTCTCCTGCTGAATTGCAATAGATGAGCTGTTTAATGTTGCAACGGCTCATTTTGTAATGTAAAAACAAAAAAACCTCTCAATTCCAAATTGTGTTTGCTAGTTAGAATGCAGAATTTAAATGAGATTTATATGGAAGATATATTTTTCCCATTGTTTCGCCAATGCAGAAGGAAAACAGGTCTTCACTCTTTCTAAAAGAAAATCAAAGCAACCATGGTAAGAATTTGTTTTGCAAGGAAGAATCATCAATAAAAACTAAACCTCTCCCTTCTACACATTTCAGTCTATTTAGTGATTTTTAAAAATACTTTCTCAATTCAGAAATAACAATTTCCAATAAATGCATCTTTCCTGACAGCTGGAATGTTAAAATTTCTAAAAAGGAGTACTTTAAAATACATTTATTTTACCCTGGTTTGTCTTCTGGTGCTGAGTCTATGAATATTTCCACAGCATTCTTGAGCCTCTGTTCACTGAAGTAGCCCTGATTTTAAAGGGGATTTTATGTTTTTCTGGAGGATTATGCTTGTGAATGGCAATGAATGGCTCCAAAGCAGATGCTGGATTTTGTCTTTTGTTGACAAACTGCACGAGGTGGGCCCCTGAATGAACAGTCAGCCCTCACTTCAAATGCCAAGCTGGTATTTGTTGTACGCTCATGACTGTTTACCCACCTCTGTGAGGGAAGGCACCCAAGAGGACAGGGGAGCACAGGAAGTTCTGCTGGCTTTTATGTTTGGGGGCAGCCTTGGCTCTGCCCAGGGAGTTGGGGTCCCAGGCAAGGTGCTGTGGTGTGTTGGTGAGTGACCCGAAAGGCAAACCCGCTCTCGGGGCTCCCCACGTCGCGGGTGTGCAGCCTCAGCGCTGAATTATCCGCTTGCAGTATCACAGATTAAGCATCATCTCTGTGCCCAGTTGTGCACATTTAGGAGGGAAATACAGCTGATGAGGAGTGCTGAGATGGAGTTTGATATTGTAGGAATAATGCTGAAGAGCAAGATAAACATCCAGTGCTGGGTCCGTCCTGGAGCCGCTGGCATTGGCTTCGTTGGACATGGGGAACCTTCTGGCAGCTTGTCACAGGAGCCACCTCTGTAACCCCCACTACCAAACCCCTGACATGCAAACCCAACACAGACTATTAAAACTCACAGGATCCTTCTGGTACTCTATGAGCAAGTCTGGGTTTTAAAAGCATATCAAGACTTTAATCACTGTTCCACAAAACGTCTGCTGACGTTCAGCAACGACACTCCTGTCATGAAACTTTGTTGAGCATTTTTAAGATTTTTCTAGTGTTTGTACTGCAAAATGACAGTATTTAAAAATATTTGAGAAGCAAAACTTGACCCTGCTAGGAACTGAAGATAATTGTCAGACATTTTAAATTGCTAAGAAGTAAAACTGTTAACACTTGTGTCCTCGCTAATTATGTTCTGCATATCTATGTTCCCCTGGCAAATTCTGGTGCCTCTGGTACCACTCTAACTAATGGCCGTGGGCTGTTAGATGATGGTACAAAGCAAAAATAGCTTCTTCTTCTGAAGAGCAGTGCTTGCTATTGCTTGTGGAGGAGGGTGTGATGGGATCCCCCTAAGTTGTTATGTTTCATTGCTGCAGAGTCAGAAAAGATTTTGCTGTAGTGCCCTGAAAGTCCCAGATGTGTGGGTCAGTGATACACACAATGAAGCTTTGTTTCAGCTTCATGTAAATCTCTCATAGTCTTCCTGTTTAATGGCAGTGTTTGTGTTTCTCAACCCAGTGTGCTGGTATCAGCTGTAGGGGACTGAAGTACAATGGACACTGAAGCATCACCACTCTGCAAGGGAGCTCAGGTGTTCTTCTGGGTAGATTCCTTTCAGCACTGGTTTCTATTAAAGGTCAGGCTGCTGGAAACACAAAATTGGCCTCACCCTTTGCCACTGAGCCACTGATGGGACATGGCTGCACTGCAGCAGCCCAGAGCAGCTCTGTGCTGCCAGCCAAGAGAAGAAATGTGTGTGGCAGGGCAGGGAGGACCTGAACAGAGCAAACCCTCAGGTGATGCTGGGGTTTCAGCCACAGAGAGGGATTGTGGACATGCTTTGGTCTCCCTGGTTTGACCCAATGACACCACACTTGGCCAGAAGCTCTGAGAAGCCACTTTGGTCTCAGTGATCTCATGGCACCCCTAAGGGTGTTTGAGGCAGGGGAGTTAGTCCGATTCAAGCGAGATGTACATTTTGGATTCTGCAGCATCTGTTGGGCCTTAGTGATGATTTACGTAGTCACCTGTGAAACGAAGTGTCAAAAGCAGCAGCAGGTGATTTTCTGATGCTATGGGGCAAATACTTGTGTGAAATTCTTCTTCATACGCCTGACAACTCCAGTTATCTACAGAAGCTTTAAATAAAATAAAAAATAAACTCCCTGTGTTGTCACTGCCCCACGCTTGAACACATTGCTGTTTTGAACAGAGAATGGCCACTTACAGGAGGAATTCATGCATCACGTTAGCATTTGGGATTTAGTGAGACTTTTAATGGTGGCTTCAGTTGAAAGAACGACAACTTTATGTGGAACAGAACAGCAATGTATTTATTAACATCTTGGAGGTTTGGTTCATTTATTGCCCCAAGAGGCAGCTTGTTTTTCCTCAGTGCCTTTCCTTTATTGCACCAGTCCATGGGACAGTGCTGTCCTGTCACCCAAGCATGCTTGCTAATGAGACGTGGCCTCGCTGCACAGCACCCCTGAAGCATGACGAGCATGAGAGGGACCCAAGTGCCTCTGGAGGCTGTGGGATTTGCTGGGTTGTTGGTTTTTTGCTGGAAGCTGTTGACAGGATCAGAAGTACATGGGGCTGGTTTTCAGCTGTTTGTCCTGGGCCATATGCTTAATCCTTCCAGCAGTACTTACAGTCATAACGAGTTTGCTGCTGGCTTCTGCTCAGTCCAAACCCATTCTGAGAAGGGCTGTGGGGTGTTTGCCAGACCTCTCTGTGAACACTTGGAGCTTTTCCTGCCTGTGCTGCTGACAGAAATGTTGTCTCACTCCCTCCTTTGCCCCTGGTTTCCCTGCAGTGCCGGCGGAGGCTGGGGCAGGGCTTTGGCCTCGGTATTGCATGGCTAGGGGCACCCATGTGTGTGGTCTGTAAGTGAGGTGGCTCCACAGCAAAGGCGGCGAATTGCTGATGTGCAGCCATGAGGAGACTCCTGTTCTCTGAGGAGGCTGCACACAGCAGCCAGCCCAGATCCAGTGCCAGAGCCCAAAGGGAGCCCGAGGATCTCCCTGGTGGTTAGAAAAACAGAACAGGAAATCCCTGGGAGACAGGCACTAGCCCCATAGCTTCTCATTTTTTCTCCCTGTAGTTACTGCCTGAGCTGGGCTAGTTTACTTATTGCCTACTTCGCTTACAGAGAAGCACTTTTGAGAGGCAAATCTGTGATTTTGAAAGTTGAGGGTAAAAAGAAGAGAATTGCTGAATAATTTGAGTTTATACAAAATGCATGTAGCAATGCATGTATTGACTTGTTTCAGTGAATATCAAAATTTATTGTCCCTTTAACTAAATATTGACATGGACAAAGCAATGTCAATATTTATCTCTCAGGTTAATACATTTTATATTCTCCTCAATGTACATCAATATGTGCTTATTATTACTATAATGTTTGTCCTTCAGCAGAAGAAACTTGCATGTGGTTGAGAGGGGCAAGGGAGAAGTTTGTATTAGTATTCTTTTCCTGTTTTTAATCTTCATCAGGAGTTTGTCCTACCCATGGAGTAAAGTGTAGCCCTCATTCAAGCAAAACCCTTACTGATGGTTGTGGCATTGTGCGCTGAATGCAGATTGAGAGGTGGGGTTTGGGAAATGGGAGATTAATGGTCACGAGTTCACTTGTAAGGGCAGTGAAACCTCCCCTTGTATTTTATAGCCATGGTGGTGCTCCCTGCAGTGACTCTGTAACCAGGAGCTGCTTCACTGCCCACACTAACGGGGAACAGGACCTTGATGTGGGATCCAGCTGTGCATCGCTGCCTACAAAAGGATTCTGCAGGTGTTGGACAGGGGCACATAGGTAGCTCTGACAGGAACCCTGTGGTGGGCCTATCTCAGGCCTGTGTGATGTGTGGCACTGTGTCTGTGTGCCGGCTGGAGCTGGATTTGTGGGCACTCTGGTGCCACAGAGAACCCAGCAGCCTGCTTGGGCCTTCCGCACTTGTGTGTGGGCAAGCAGAGTGTGGCCTCTTCTCTGTGTCTGGAGGATTATCCCTCTGATCTGTCCCCTTGCCTTTTTTTCCCTTTTTCTAGATCTTAGAGAGCAAGGCAGAGGTTTCCTAGAGAGATGATGACAGGCTGCACAGAAAGGATGCAAGCATGACAACACTGAGTATCACAACACTAATTTAGGACACACAAAGGCCTTTTAGCACATGATTTGTGCTATACAGACCCTTTTATGTGGAGATACCAGCTCTGGCAGAAACGTTGCAATTTCCACAGAAGCCTTGAAGAGACACCACAGTTCCTCTGTGGATCTTGCTTTTAAACTTCCTGATCAAACCCAAGGGAGATGATGGGGAAGGCAATGATAAGACTGGGAGCAGAAATAAAAGGTGTGCTCCTGTCTCCCACCCTGTGCACACCCTTCTGCTCAACAACAGCTCACTGCTGTTGGTCAGAGATAGAGAGGGGGCCAAGTCACTTTTTGAACAGTGGCTGCCACCAGATACTCACCAGGAGCTGCTAAAAGCTGCAGGCTTGGATCTGAAATTCTACCTAGCTGCTGGAGGACCAGAGAAACTGCCCCAAACTCTTACCTGTCAGAAGAAGAACCAGTAGCAGATCCCTGAGACTGGGGAGCATGGAGGACAGTCCCCTCCTTGAGGTGCTCCAGCCTCCCTCAGTCTCCCACACCGAGGCGGAGCAGCCTGCAGTGCTGAGGGGCAGCAGCCATTCGGGCATCTCTGCCTGCTTTCTTTGCTGCACTTACAAGCCAGACTTGCAGCAATGGAAGTAACAGCTGTTTGTAAACTGACATTTCAATGACAATTGTCGGGAGACAACAAAGCATATGGCAGCTGCTTCCTCACATGCAGGGAAAGGCAGCAGTGGAGGCATGGGAGCAGCTGCAGATGCTGGAAGACAGCACTGCATTGATCTGCAGTTGGGAAGGTCATCTCAGTGACTGAAGGCTGCATTTCATGCCTTGACTCTTCCTGGAAGCTATGAAGACCATAAACTAGTTCCTTGTGTCCTTATTTCTTCAAAAAGCAAGATTTTTGTCCTGGTTAAAATGATAAATGTAACACAACTGCAGGCCAAAATCCCACCTCCCGAAAGTAACATTCTTAATTAGTACTTCAGTCTTTGCTTTTCTTTCTTCTCCTGAGTTAGTAGTGGCTGATACTGAGACCATCGGGGCCCTGATTAGTGGGAAGGTATCTTTGTTCGTGTTTTCAAAGCCGTTTGTAGCAGAATCCAATAGGGACCAAGTGCTTTCCTCATAATTAGCATTGCTTTATGACGGTAAACTTAATAATTAAAGGTGGTCTTATTGTCCCCTGTTGGGACTGACTTCCTGGCCCTTGTGATGCACTGTTTGAAGACTCTGTGACTAAGCATTAGTGTCACGTTGTGCCTTTGAGTATAGTCAGGCCAAGCACACAAAAGTGAAATGAACGCTAAAAAAAGCCCTTCCTCTGAACCAACTGCATTTCTGCCTGCACTCGACTCCCAGCTCAGGAACCATATGCTTGTATTCCACTGACAATTGCCATTTAAATGTCAGTTTACAAGCAGATGCTGAGAGCCTGCCTTTGTGTCATTAATTAAATCACAGAGAGGCAAAGTTTGAGGTCTAACCCTGCTCTGGGCTGACTGGGACAGAGCAGCAGCAGCAGCAGAGTCTGGCAGACCTCGACCCACCAGGATGGTCAGGGTTAAGTGCACAGGCAAGGACTGTGTACCTGAGGTCACCAACAGCCTCAGCTAAGGGGCTGTGGCAGCCAAAGGAAACCTGTTCTTGGCACTGTCTGGTGGCAGTTATGACCTTGTCGACAATTTCAGGCTTTTTGGGATGGCTGGCAGTGGCCAGGATAGAGGCAAAACATTGGATTATAAAAGAAGGCAGATTTAAGTGCTAAGGTGCAGAAATAAAGACAAAAATCTATTCAACAGAAGAACAAGGGGAAGGGTGGAGAAGGAAACCCTCTCTGCTCTATCAGACATCTGCATGTATTTAAAATCCTTCCCAATAAAGTTCGTAATGAATTTAATTCAGTCCCCTATGGCCCAGAGGAATGTTCTGAGTAATAAAAAAGTATTGCTAAGGGACAGATGACTGCCAAACTCTTATTCTCTGCCAGCCATGAATATTTATACTATTGGCACTTAAATGCTAGGTTTATTTTACTACATAAATGATCCTTTGTCACATATTAAGTATTAATACTGTGAGATTGACTTTTGGGAAGTTAGAATAACGATTCCCAAATTTAAAGTGTTGTTAAATTTGTATGCTTTATTTGTAAAGAGGCTTGGGCTGGGTCTTTTCAAGATTAAAACAGTGGTTGGATGTGGTAATTCCTATTTTGGGGTAAACTGTTTTGTAGCTTTTTTATGGTTTCACTTTTTAATGTAGTTTTAGTCAAGGATTTTTTCACGTCTTTTTTTTTTTGTTTTGTTTGGTTTTTACCTTGAAATATCCAAATCAATGTTAAATGAATTCTAAGCTCCTGCCCTTACTTAAAGGTTGAGATGTACCCACTTACAGAAGATAACACAAGGGCTCCTGGCTTCTGCTGGCATTTTCTAATGCACTCCTGGTGATTAAACCACAATGATTCTAATGTGAGTTGGAAATTTCAAGCACCAGTGATGGAGGTTGCAGAACCACAGCATAACTTTGTTTATAAACACTGTTACTCCATGGAAGATAAATCTCTGCTCTGTGTCACTTCAGTGCAGTGGTCAGGAAAATGGGGGGAAAAAAACCAGGGCTACTGAATTTTTTAGTTTTAATAAGAAGGAGTGGAAGGCAAAGTTGGCTGAAATGTGAAGAATGATTCCTATCAGGCAGCAAGCTCCAGAGGAAGAGGCACCAGTGCTGGTGTGAGATGCAGTATGGTTTACATTCGAGCTGGTTGAGGCTGTTTAAGCACCTCTGGCCCATTGCAGTGCGACACAAACTCCTCGCGCCCCTGTCCAAGCTCAGTGGCAGCAGCAGCGTTGAACAGAGGTTTCCCAAGGTGCTCTTCTGCCCCGCTTCCGTTTGCTCCGCGCTGCTGTGCCAAGCGTGAGAGTTGGAAGAAATACTGTGAGTCTGTCAGCATGTTTATTTGCATGGTGCATCTCCTTTGAGTCAATAAGCATCTTTGAAAAGTGTAAAAATGAACAATTAGTCATCCCCGGAAAACAACAGTTTTGCAGATGTCTCCTCCCGCCCCCCAAAAGACAAACCTCGCAGCTCAAGGGCATGAGCAGCTCATTTTTCACTCACCGTACACCGTACCAAATATTCAGTTCTCCAGAACAGAAGTGTCTGAAGAATATAAGGGGGTATCTTAAGCACTTGGCAGTTTGAATTAAAAAGAAAGGTCAATGCCAAAGAATTCCGATAGAAGCAAAAAAAATGAAACATCTCAGAGCACTGCAGTTGGGCTTTAAAACCGAATGCACGCATTGTTTTCTCACAGTTTTTTGCAGCAGCATTAATAATTTAGGAAACTATTAATCAGTGTGATGAAGTATCCTGTTACTAACCAAGAACAACAAAAAAATAATTATACAATACAGCTTATTTTCTTTTCACTTGAAAGAGATCTTCAGGTGAAATTTGATGAGAATTCCACAGATCTGGGCTCTTGAACTTTGCATTTAAATTGCACCAGAGAAGAAGCCCCAGTGAAGAAACAGAATCCTTCCACTGCCTTTTTATAAGGCTCATCACAAGTCACTGCTCAGGGGGCCTCATTTTCTCTTGGCCCGTGGCAGGTCGGCTACCCTATAGTTGTTATGCTGACAGCAGGAAAAAGCACTGAAGGCTACAAACATTTGCAGGATTAATACAAAATTCAGATCAACTTTTGGCAGAGGCACAGCAGGTACTGAGCAGCGAGGCAAGGTGGCAGGGGAATACCATGGCAGGAAGCAAAGGGGCAGGGAGGGGACTGGGAGTGAGAGCAAGGAGTCACTGACTGAGGAGGGTTCTGGTTGGCAAAGAACTGAAAATGGCACAGGTAACACATTTACTGCTGGCCTGCCAACAACAGCCCTCCCTCCAGGGCTCTTAATCCAGTGCTGTAGGTTTAAGATCTGCTACTTACCCATCACACCAAAGTTATTGTGACATTAAGTGATTACAGAAGCAAGGGATCCAAAGGACAGCTTTTATTTGGTAGCTCACCCAGGGACATAAATTTGTTAAAGTAATTATCCCTCTTATGAAAAAAATTATTTTTTTTAAAGGCATGTCATACTTTTTCTCTGCTTGGGGGTACTGGTGGAGAGCACTTGGACATACCCTGATGAAGCTCTGGCAGTTTCAAAGTTATGAAAAAATCTTTCTTCTATTTTCTGCCTCCCTTCCCAGCTGCATTCACATCTTCTCGCTAGTGAAGTATCATTTTCCTGGCTTCAAAACCCTGTGTGCATTGTTTGAGAGTGGCATTGCTACAGTGACCTGTTCAGTGGGGGCCACCTGGCTCAGCCTAGAGGGGTGAGAATTAAACAGCTGCTGCTGGGAGCAGAAGTCAGGCACTGGATGAGGTTGACAAGGTGACACGGGGTGAGAACTGCCCCACCAGGACGCTCTTTGCAGCTCCTGCTCCTCCAGGCATTCCTGGAAGGCACGGCTCCTGCAAAGAGAGAAACAGAGGGGACAGTAACCTGGATGTGCCAGCACTGCCTGGTGGCGGGCGGGGGCAGCAGGAGGATGGCTCTGTGTACCTGGGTTGTCGCACAAGGGCTCAGGGTTTCCAGCGGTGACACACAGAGCAGCAGAGGGTGCCGCTGAGGAGCCAGGTGCCTCACTCTGCTCCACCTCGTGCCTGGAGCAGCCAGCTGGAGGCACCGACACAACCCTGCTCCAGCACCACCCTGCGGAACACACTCCACGCAGGCAGGATTTTCAGACATCTAACACTTCAGCCACCCCTTTTTAATGCCATTAGTGATGCAGCAACATGTATTTATATTTACATATAAATACAAAATGGTCAGATACCACATTTTTAAGCATAATTTACAATCTGAAACTGCTTACACTTTCATGACTAGGCTTGGGTTTTTCTCATTTACATTCATCATTTAATTCCACTGGAATTTGATTTTTAAGAAAGCCCAACATATCTTAATTACCATAAAAAGATCCATACACATTTTACTTAAAAATAGCTTCTGTAAGAGGAAATCTACCAAAAATAACACGAAATATATTATTATGCATACATTTTCTTTTTTGTAAAGTACAAACAACAATCTGATCTCTTCTGGGTATTGCCTGATCTAATATGGCTATAAGGTTCTATTTATTTTGTTTGTTTTTCAAAGTAAAGGGAAAGACAGAAGAAATGTAAGAGCACAAACCAAAATAAAAACACATTCTTTCCAAAGACACAGATGATCAGAAAAAGAACACTTTGAAAACTAATAAATGACAACGGGTACAAAGAAACACCATCCAAGCTCTATGCGGTGTTTTGTCTGAGCATGTGCTGCAATGACCTTGTAACAGTTATTAAAAACAACAAACAAAAAATGCTACTGGCAGAAAAAGCTGTCAAGCAAAACACTGAAAAATTGGTACCATTTCCTAACAAGTAAGTGCAGAACTGAGAGTATTTTATGTCTTCCCCCATGTATGCAGACCTCTTCCTCTCTCTCTCTGCCCGCAGGACTGATCATTGCGACTCTGGCCATTTGCTGGATGCCAAACCAGGTCCAAAGGATCATGGCTGCTTCTAAACCGAAGCAGGACTGGACTGTCCCTTATTTCAGAGCCTACATCACCCTCCTTCCCATCGCTGACATCTTCTTCTACCTCAGCTCGGTGGTGAACCCGCTGCTGTACAACATCTCCTCTCAGCAGTTCCGCAGCGTGTTCCTGCAGGTCCTGTGCTGCCGCCTCACCCTCCAGCACGCCAACAGGGAGAGGTTCCTCAGGGTCACCCAGAGCTCCGCGGTGCGGAGCAGCCGCTCCCTGCGCCCGCTGCTCTTCATGTCCTCCAGGCGCGGCTCTTCCACCAAGGGCAACGCCAAAGTTTTCCTGAGCACCTTCCAGAAGGAGCCCACGCCCGCCTGCGGCCCACAGGAGCCAGGTCCTGCACCGCCAGATCCCAGCCTGGAAGCGCTGCCCCTCGAGACTGGCTCAGAGCCCGGCACGGGCGCACAGAACGGCCTTTGTGAACATCAAGTATGACTTCATAAGGCAGAGTTAATGCTTAGCAATGAGCTTAAAAACGTGGAAATTAAAATGACCAAGGAAAGTGACTACATCGCAAAAGGAATAACACAGATGGATTTGTTTCCAGTTATGCAAAAGGGACAGGAGTCTGTATCCTGCTGGGATTTTTGAGTGCACACTGGAAATTCAATCTGCTAACTGAACTCATTAGCTGACAAAAATATCAGCCCCTCCTCTCCACACAACCACTGAACTTCCCTCGCTGTTGACAGGGATTTGGAAACAAACAGAAAATAATTGCAGCGTCTTTGAAGAAAGGAGGATGCAGGACAAATTGTGTCAGGGCAAAAAAACCAAAACGACTTGCTTGAAGTTTAGCAATACAAAAACAACAGAGCAATTTTAAGAAGCAGAAGAGTGGTTATCACGTGTGCCCTCGGCACCACGGCAGAATTCCCCCTCTTCTTGGGCCGGGGTCCGTTGCAGAGCGGAGTGTTGCAGCAGCTGATGCAGACAGAGTTCACCTTGCCGGGAGAGCAGAAGGACTGGTAGCCAGCGGAGGCGATCAGGCACGCGGCCGAGGAGGCGCAGGACTTGCGGTACATGATTCCTGTGACACACAACAAGGGTTACTCCGTTTGAGGGGAACACTTTGCAGCAGGACTCATGCTCAAAAACCGCTGCAAACCCAGTTTGCACCCCCGAAGCACTGCTGGTCCTTTGGGCAGACGCCTCAGCAGTGACAGCACCAGCCCTGCACTGCAGGAGCACCACACTCGCTCTGCTTTGGATTCCTCTGTACTCTGATTCTGGTTGGAACCAAAAATATTACAGACCTAATTTGCATAATATATATCAAATGATGCATTTTATAACTGGAATTCTTCATCTTTCAGAATAAACTGTTTGAATAGCTATAACTGAAATGCAATTAGTGAGAAAATTAGTTTTGTTTCTATTGCTGAACATGTCTGAGTTAAGGTGTCTAATTAATTACAGCTTTCTATGCTCTTAATTTGTCTTTTGAGAATTTTTTTCCTTTTCTTGTTCCTTTGCCACACACAGACAAGTAACCAAGAGTAAAAAGAGGATGATTATCAGCAAAACTTTCATCCTTCTCCCTCCCCTTTTAATTTTTTTTTTAAAGAAGAACTAGAGGTACTTTTCCAGGTAATCTCAGTTCTTGGTTGTCTTTGAAGTTTAATACCCTCAATAACAAAAATTTCCATTTCTATAGAAGCATCTTTCTTGACTTGAAAGTCTTCCCTTTTGGAATGTAATTTAAATTAATTTTAATTAATAAGCTAATTTATAATTTCTCAAATTGTTTTTAACTGAAAAAAATACATTCTGATGCATGTACTTTTAACTGGTATTTTAACATGGTTTATAAAGACTTTAAAATACACAGTTGTATTTTCTGTCACAGTGGAAAATGGTTAGGGCAGTTCCCCGTCTCATTACTCCAAAAATTTTCCTGCCGGTGATACAGTAGAAATTGTGTCTTAGAAAAACATACATATAACAGAAATAGATAATGGAGCCTTGCCTGCTTGTAAGTTACAAAAAGAGGTAGCGATATCTCTAAGGATGATAAAATCACTATTCCTTTTGAATATGGGATTTTCAAGAAGATTTTTTCTTTTTTCCCTCCTGAAAAGTAAGGGAAGAGGATTCCCTGGGAGAATGGTGCCTCTGCATCCTGTGGCATGGTCCTGGAATATTTTTAAATGCACAGTGATTGAGACTTTTTTGGAGGGAGTGAGGTGGGACTATGACCCACAAGTACTGGATGTACAGTGCCTGTAGATGCTCGTTCAGTCCCCAGGGACTTAATAACCACTGCAGCAGCTCCATGGTCCAGGAGAAACCTCTGTGAAATGGCATCAGCCACTGCACCTCTGAGTGCTGTGAGTAGCAGCAGAACACCCTTTGTTTGGGCTGTGCTCAGAAAGAAGGATTTCCTGTCTTCAGAGACTTTTAATTAAAGCAATTCTTTTATACTGTCACAACACTGCTGCCATCCCAACAATGCAGGGGTTTCCTTGTTTTGTGTTCTCCCTCTGCAAATCTCAGCTCTCAAACATGTTTTTAGGCTATCTATCTCGCTAAACTTATGAAGAGAAGCCCTCAAGTGAGTGTTAAATCTTCCTCTGTCTCCAGTGAGCTTCAATCAATCAACACAGCAGGTAGAGCCTTTCCTCAAGAAGGAAGAGGAGCTGTGGGCTGTTCTCCCTGTAACAGCAAAAGCACACAGATCAAGCAACACAATCTTTATTATCAGAGTTTGCAAAAAGAAGGGAGCTCTGTCTCTGCTGACAAACCACCGCTGTCATGGAGCCTCGGTGGTGCTGCCACTGATCGGCGTTTCAATATCGAAAACTCGACGGATGTTCCCCAAAAAGACCTGGTGCTTTGTCCCTGTTTCTCCTGCAGTCTTCCCAGAGCAGAGGCAGATATGGCCCTTCCCATGGCTACAATTAATATTTTTTCTTCCCCCTTGAAAAAGGACTCCTGTATTCAATTAAACCAGGCACAATGACTGTTCTCCGTTCCCTAATCCCACTTCCCCTCATCACAGATCATTTTCCTGAGCTACAAACACCCACCAAACTCAGCCATTCCTTAGTCTTCCATATGAACAGCAGTGAATTTGACTTTCTCCTCAAAGACCAAGCCTCTAAAAAGCTTTTGACCCTGGCAGAACTATTCCCATCATTTTATAGATCACTCTCTTCCTGCAGTTCCCTTTCACAGGTTTCCTGCAAAGCCCTGTTCACAATTTGAACCAGTGATTAATCAGTTTGCGTCCCTGAAATATCACACTTTGCACTTCTCCCATAGATTAGGAGACTAGAATTGTTCAGTGCCGTGAACAATTAGATGATGCCCTCTGAGGCATGGTTTTCACCAGGCAGCTCTAGGAAACCTCTTCTGCAAAAAATCAAAGTCCTGCAGCTTAACTCCATGTGTTTACAACAGCTCTGTTCTCCAGGATCAATTCCATAGAACAATACCGAGCTCCTTTTGAAGTCAAAACACAGTATTCCTGCATAGGCTGAAATTTTACTACTCAAAGTTTCATGAACAGATGGGCCATGTGCACGCCCCAAATAGGGAGAATAATCTGACTAGCAGCAAAATCCCCTTGTAACGCTTCTCCAGTGGCTTTTCTGTAAATGCCTTACAACAGGAAATTCCACACCCAAGTGATTGATTCCCACTCCCTGCTCTAGTAATCTAAATTTTAAAAAGATTTTTAATCTCAGCATTTCCATCAGGTTTTCAAGAGCTCCTTTGCTAACAACATGCCTTTCACATGCAAGTTTTTTTTTTCTTTAAGTACAGATAGATTCTCTTGATCTCACAAACCAGCTGCTATCACACTAAGAGCTTTTTACAAAGCCTCAGGTATGAACCAAGGAGCTCTCTCTCTAGTTCTGCAGTATCTTTACAGGAAGACACAATGCAAACAGGCACAGAAGTTGGTGGGAAAAGAGGGAATGTTAGCACTCAGAAGTGACATTTTTAAAACACTTGTACTGTGACTTCATTTACTCTTAAACCTTCTTCCTATCATAATTCTGGTAGGAAATTCATTAATACAGCTGACTTCCATGATCTGATGGCAGGGCCACGATCTCCTCGCTCTGGCAAACAGGATAGTGGAGCCCAGTAAGTGCTGCTTACCCCGAGGTCAGCCAGGACAGCAGCCTCCTCTCTGGGTTACATCCAGAGATCTCTCCCCAAACTCCTCCTTCACAGCTTTGCTGAGCCAGTTCCAGAACGATTCCCGAGATCTCCCTGAATCATTTGCCACCAGCAGGCTGAACTGCAGACAGCTCTTCAAAATGGTTATCTGCCTCATAAGACTCATACCACAGACATAACTGCTAATTACTGGGTATTCTTGCCTGAACAATCAGCTTGATACATTCATTAACATATCACCCAGAAAAATAATTGCAAACCTTTCTGGAAGCTTTTCTTCTACCTCAGACTGTTCTGAGTTGCTGGCTAGGTAAAGAGACTTCATATTTTACACTCTTTTTTTAACTGTGATGGGGTCATTCCCAGCTACCCACCCTCAACAATTGACACTAGTGATCAATTAGCATATTTACTACTACTCAATTAGTATATGTATTGTGTAATTACTTGATGGATGAGAACAGAGTAGTTTGTTCTTTTTCACCCATTCAGCAGCCCCCCAACAGCAGTTTAGGTATTATAAGGATGTTTTACTGTGAAGCACCTACTACTGACCAACAGATTTTCCTTCCTTTTGACTTTAAGGTTTGTGGGATGCAGTTCAAGAACTTTCAAGAAGAGAGGGGAGTACGCAGAACTCTAACAGCTGTGTGATAACTTGCTAATATTCCACACCCTCTCCTGTCACATATATCTACTACGACTATGTTTGTTTTCAGGGTTTTTTTAGAGTAGATTTGTACTTAAAATTGGCATTAAAAATTTATTCCTAGACTAAGCAACTTGCCCATTCTTACACCTCTCTCTGCCCCACAAGTCATTATATATCTAGGCAGTGTCAAGGCCCAAACTACTCTTTCTGCCTTATTCCTTGCAAAGAAGGGATGGGTGTAAATCTTAAGGCTTTTCTATAGTTCCTGATTGCAATATTTATTTTCTCAGCTAGATCCAGCCTAGTCCTGTGCATCTGCACCCTGGCACTGTTTTGGCCACATGCAGGTACTTTCTGTCTTGATTGTAACAAACAATTCAAGCAACAATTTATTCAAATCCAAAAGTGAGGGTTCTTCCCTCTACCCTGTCTGCACAGCCCAGTGCAGTTCTCTTGAATAACAGCTTAACTTGTTACTAGGACAACCAAAAAAGGGTGACATCACACCTGCTTCTTACACTGTGTTTATGCAGAAGGCACCAGAAGATGCAAGGGTTTTCTCTTACTGATTGAAAAGGATCGTATTAGACACCTCTGATTCTTCTGTTCTAGGAGGTACAGACAAAAAAGATGCTGTGTAAGCATGACTCTCCAAATTTAAGAGCCAATCACAATCCAAGCAGTGTGCAACTTCACTTTGCACCTGTACTCTCAGGAGTGTCCTTCAACAAAATGCACAGAGGGCCTCTGAAGCCAAAATAGGCAACCAGGATCTCACCTCCGAGATCAGTGACCTAATTTCTAAAAAAGTCACCTTCCCACTCCTATGACCCAGCTACTCTGAAACTGCTTTCTGCAATGGCACAGCTCAGCAGGAAATCCCAGCCCTGTCCCTCACCCCAGGAGCTCATGGCCACAAAACTCTCCTCTCTAAGTTTGACTCTGTCAAGTGGACACTGTCACTTTGCCTGACACTAGGCTTTCCAAGCCAGATGCTCTCTGATATTGTGGGCTGCAACTGACACTCCACTTTTTCAAGGAAAGCTTTTTCTACACCATTCTGTACACAACCAATTTTGCAGGCATGTGTGAAGTCAGGCTCGTGCAGCTCATTCCACAAACAGGGCTTTAGCAAAATCCCCTGCACGTGCTCTGCCACATAAATCTCCTGGAGCACAGGAAGAAGTCTGTGTTCACCTAGAGTCCAGCAGTGAGGCATCCCTGAGCCTTTTCAAGACTGCACCAGGTGCTGGAGGCAAACACCGAGCTGTAGAAAAGTTTTGTATCCTAAACTGGGTAACTGAAAAAGCCAGCAGGCAGATCAAAGTTTGAGGTGTACATTTACAATTTTGACAGAATTTCCACTCAACTCTTTTAGATTGGGTGTTTAAACCTTGCCCATCTCTTCTAAGGAAAAGGTGGGAAATTGGCCATCAGTGGATAATTCACAATGTAGCACACAGAACCCCGGAGAAGCCCCCTAGGCTTGTCCTAGCTCTTGCATTAGCATGATTTGTACAGGATCTGTTCTGGGTGTTCTCTTAATGTTGTTGCTCATAAAGACAAGTTAAGGACTGTGCTTATGTACCAATACTCCTTTCTTTTAATATCCTGCTTAGTTCCAACTGTCTTATTTCACCAAAACTTTCAGTTTTCTGGTCTTGGTGAATCTGCAAGTTTTCCCTCTCATTGTGCATAGACCTGATGTCTGCTCTGCCTAGCCATGCTTGTTTTGTGATTTCATTCATATATTTCATTTCTTATTTTTTGCCCTAAACTGTCACTAGCTTACCCTGCACTCAAGCAAAATTCAGCGCCCAGTAGGACTTATAAAAGCTCCTTTCTGATGTCTGCCAAAAAATAAAATACAGCAAGAATAACTTGTAAATATGTGAACATCACTTCCTAAGGAACATAAAATAGAAATGTTACTATTTCTGCATTTTACTCATGAGTAATGCTCAAAATTGGGTTCATACTACACACAAATAGGTTTGTAAATTATGTTTTTTAATTTCCATGTTAGTTTTTTTGCCCATGTTTTTATGACTTCAGTGGTTTTGCTATAATGATCAGTTCCTCAGCTAGTACCTGTTCACATACATCCAACAGTCACAGGCTGCAGAGGCCCCACTGTGATTTGCTGTTTTCTAGAGAAAGTGATCATTAATATTTTATCCAATAAGGCCCTAAATATCTTAGAAGGTGAGTGAATATTGAAAAGTAATCAATCATTCTTCTGACGCTGTGCTTCCCCAAACAATTGTAGTTTTAGTCAGATAATGTTTTTATTGGTTTAAAATATGAATTAAGCTTCCTTGACACACAGCCTTTCAGCTATGGCTGTAAATGCATTATTACAAAAAAACACAAACAAACCAACCAAAACCCCAAAACTCCAATTTAAGCAACTGTAGAATATAATAATATCCAACCATGTCCTGTATGTTTCACTTCACACTGACTCTTCTTATCCTTGTGAACTCCAGACAGAAAGTGGAGGAGACACATGCTTTAAGTAAGTTGTACCTTACCAGAAATTTTATCATTACATTTTCGAATCACCTTGTAAACAGCTACTTAAACACTGTGAGCTACCCTGGTAGGTGTTTTCCAGACCAAATAAACCAAGGCACTAAAAGTATGTGACTTGAAATCTATTGCAAAGCTGTGCACACACTTCCTGATTTTTAATCTTGTGTTTTAGGACTGCAGCTATTTCATCCTGGTGCTCCCTTTGATGCATTCTGTAGACAAGATAAAAGCATATTCATGCCTTTGGGCTCTTAGAGAGTATACAATTCTATTAAAAATAAAACAAACCCAACCCCCCACCCCCAAATGAAAATAAAATACCCCCCACCACATCCTACCTGGTTCACTTAGCATATTTTCATCATGATTTTGTATGAAAACTTGATATCAATCACAAATCCTCCACACATTTGGCACTTTTAAAAAGTTGTACATTTTTTCAGAAACTAACAGGAAGCTTTTGACAATGAAAGTCTGGCCTCCTCACTCTCCTGCTGACCCTGACACGACACCTTGCAGAAATTAAATCAGCTCAGGAGAGAACGGGACAATTGTCAACTGACAGAGGACAAGGGTTTCGATTTCCCTGATATCTTTTTGTTAGTTGTGCCTTCTAATTTTGGTACTGGAAACGTGACTCGAAACGGTGTTGTTAACAACAAAAACCATCACAAAATATTTCTGTCACTGCTTGCAAAGCCAAAGCATAGCATTGAAATGCTTAAAAATGCATAGGCTGGGAAAGTGAAGTACAACTGCTAATGGTGGTGCTATCAAATATTTTTTAGAGCCACAGGAGGCTACAAATGAGAGGTCAAAGCTCAGCTTTCACCTGCATATCTAGTAATTCTTTTGTTTCCTTCTGCCCTGATTCATTTCTCTGCTCACTGATGTGGATGTAGAGTCGAGTAATAAAACACAAAATCTTCCCACCAGCCTTCCATCCTCTCCTCTTACCTGATGCAAAGGTATCAAGATCTAAATGTCCTTTGCAATCAAGACCTAAATATACTTGTTCTTGGAGAGAGAGAGGAGAGCTTGGACTCAGCTTTCAGAATCCTGCATGAGCATTTTTCTTGACAATCCTTACGTGCTGAGATGAGGGGAAGCCACAGCCCTCATGCCTTTACAGATGTTAAAATGCTATATACCCTGCAAAAAGTCACATAAATAATTTTACAAGTCAATAGTCTTGCTGCATCCTTAATTAATGTCCTCACCAATTCCAATGGACTGGCTCAGGTGTTGGCTCTTGCACGCCAGAACTTTAGAAATTCATTCCACTTCTATACCTTTAGCTATTTTCATGCTCAGAGTTTTAGAGCCTGTTCAGCTTAAGAGTAGGATTTTCCTGGGTTTTATGTGGCTTTTTCCAGTTTCAAAGACTTATCGGTAAGTTGGCAAAAACCAATTTTATCAACTTTTCAAAAAAACCCCAAACCATCCAGACTACAAAGGAGAAAGAGAAATGAAAACCATTTGGATTAATTAAAGCTTGCTTGCTTGCCATGCTTTGATAAGGTCACCGTGAGCTAAGACGAGTGACAGGGTCAGGCTTCAAGAAGGTTTGGAAACACAAACTCATTTGTGTGTGAAATGCAATAGGAAACTCTTGAGGGAGGTTTAAGAGACACCAGGCTGTGGGCACTGTATCATCACAAAATTCATTTGTATATCTTTCATACAAGCCCAGGAAATAAAATAACATAAAAAGCTATTGTCCATGTCCTGTGAAAAATGAAATTTGCTGGACCAGATACCCCATCTTCCTTAAAATAATGCAGCCTTCATCACTTCTGCACTTGGATCTTTGTCATGACTTTCAAGTCATAAACTGCTTGAACTGTTAACTCCACTGCTGCTTTTCTACACTGAAAGGCAGTCAGGGCAGCAGCTGCTGCACACTGCCATCATTTCTCCTTAGCTGACACGCTGAGGTCAGTGCATTCCCTAAGTGGCTGGAAGTTTTCTGAGAAACCCGAAGATTGGAAAGAATTTACAAGTGAGGAAATGGCTTTGACATTTGAGAAAAAGTGTTTCTGAATGGTAATATGTCCACAGCTCCAAGTTTTTCAGCATACAGTGCAAATTAACAACATCCATTGTAAGTCTTTCACTCAATATCAAAATTGAACTGTGTTTCCAATATTGATATTATGTCTTCATTTCATTGGGCACCTGGTAGCACAATATGTGATGTTATAGGTACCAACTGTCCCATGCAAAATTTTTATTTATTTTTTTAAATTGTCAATAAAAATTTATTATATCATGCTTTGATTAAAAATCCAAACCAAAACAACCATCAAAACCTCAACATATTCTGTTAATTTATGTTGATATGCTTTGACCAAAGCAGTGTAGAAGAAAATATTAAAAAAAAAATCCGCCACAAGCTCAGTGGATGTTTCTTATTGTTTCTATAAAGCTTTAATGCCTACAGTGATTCTGGCAACATTAAACTTTGTTTGCTGTTTTAATCACTTTGTCAATAAAAGCACACCAGAGCATAATTTTCCCTTGGTACAAATATGCAATTAATATTATTAATGAATTCTATACATGAACATAGAAAAGAGTACGTGGTTCTGTAATCCTTGACAGGCACACGTGAAGCAACTCAGTCACGACAAAGCCAAGGAATAATCACAGGTAAAGAATTTACCACAGCCCAACTCATCCTACAACATAGCCACTGATAAACTAAATGACTGGAAAACCAAAACTGGAAAGAGTTCAAAGAAATAGACAAAATAAATTATAATTCAACACTGAGATGATGATCTTGCTCATGATGTTCCCATGCACTACTTTTAAGCACACAATCTCAGCAATTGCTTCAGTTATATACTATGTATATACTTTAAAAGGGCCATTGTAAACCAAACAAATAAACTTTCTTACTGCAGATTAATAGAATAATTGGACTGTTTCCAATTTGCTGGCAAAAGGAAAAATTCTTGATATTTGAAAGTACTGGCATTGCTACTATGGATAATTTTTTTTCCCTTGCAAAAGTTAGTGAAAGTACGTTCACAGCTACATTAGAACATACAGTGCATTGTTCAGCACATGCACGTGGGCAGGGTTACTTGCAGAGAATTCCAAGGAATTTTGACTGGCTACCTCTCTGGGCTGACTGGCTCATCCTTCTGCTTTATCCCTCTCTGATGTATTCACGTTGCAGGTTTCACTTTGCCTCACGTAGGCTTTAGATCAGCCTTTATGCTCAGAGAGCTCTTCCCCTCAGCAAAAGGCAAGACTATCACTGCCAGTGTGTTTTCTATGATATATAATGTACATAAAAGCATATACACATTATACACTCATCTATAGATCACCAAGATGTTTCATTTGATCCCAATATACTTTGGGATTCCTTTGTTCCTATATATATTCTAAAAATGAAGGAACACTGACATTTCTAATTTAAAAGTCCATAGACTGGAAAGAGAGAAACAAGAGGGAGCAGGGAATCTGCCACAGGTATTTCCACAAGGTATCTGCAAGTAGAATTATTGTAAGAACTTTGATCCTTTGTCAAATATTCAATTTACACAGTTTTCAAACCCCTGCTTATCCAGTTGAAGAATGCACTAGAAACTTATCCTTTACATTAATTTCTGTGGGATAAAAAATTTCTTCGTACTGTCTTGAGTGTCACTTTCCATTCTCTTCACTCCTCCCTCTAAAGGAAGGTTTTTTTCCTTTTTTCTTGAGATTTAATTAACAAAGTAGTTTGTAGGATTTTTATCACAGGGAAAATACTGTCTTGTCCTGTATCTCCCACTGGAACCTAATGCTAACAAACATAAAACTTTTTCTGGCAAAATTTTTAAATACAACTCAGCTTAAACTGAGAAAAGTATTTTGCCATTTACTGCTCAATTCTCAATTCACTTTAAGTTGTCCAAAGGAGCAAATGTCTACCTGATACAACAAACTGCTGAGATCAGATGCCTGATGACCTAAATCAAAATAAAAGTTACTAACACCTGCTTTCTTAGCTGCTCCCATCAGAGGCTGTCACAGGCACAACCCCTTTTAAGCTCTAGGTTAGGAACATGAGCTGCTGCTGTTTCTCACCTGAAGCTGTTTCGCCAGGAGCTGAGATGATGTTCTGAGAGAACCCAGTGGCACCTAAAGCACTACTTTTAGAGAAGCTGAGGAGGAGTGGTTTGTTTGACTGTGATCAGGCATAAGGAACATTTTATGATGAAAATGGGAAGAAGTGCACAGAGCTGTAACTCGCCACTGTGTTAATTCCACTGCAGGGAGTGTAACCCAGAAATGGAGCCGAGCCATGGAGCTGCCATGGCACAGCTCCCTGAACACCAACCAGCACATGGAAAAGAGTCACTGGGCACACGCTGGGGACTGTCCTGGGCACCACAGACTGGGAGCCAGCAAAACACACCAATTCATGCCTCCTGCAGAGGACAGGTGGCTCCATCCATAGGTTACCCACTCACACCATGAACATTCTCTCAAAACACTGCGTTTAACTTCTAAATAAGGTTTGGGAGAACTTGCAGCACTTTGCTCACTGACACAGCTATGTTTTATTAATGACAAAAATGGTTTAATCTGCAAAAATTGCACTCCTTTGACTGTATTTAGTCAAGAGGAAAAAACTCTGATTATGAGATTGTCACATAAATGCAAATTTGCATCTTTCATATTCTGGGTTGAAAGCTCAAACTCAAGTCTATTATAAATTAAAATCAATACTTGAAACATTTCAGCTTTCAGTAATAAGCAACAACCAAAAGAATCAGGTTACGAAATATACTGGTAGAAGTAGAATGAATTATTAAATAAAACTTGGGAGAGTAAAGCATTTATATTGCACACATTTCAATATCAATTAGGAATAAAACCAATAAAGGATGATGAACTGAATCATCTCTGTTTTACAACCAACCCTCTCTAAAATTGACTGAGGGTAACAGAGAAACTAAGCTTGCAATGTAAATTTCATTCAATTTGAAATTGTAAATTTCAGCTAGTTAATAAATTAAAATTTTTAACCTATCTCTAGGCTTAAAATTAAAAAGAACTGCATTTATGGAAGTAAATGAAATAGAACAGTGGCACCTGCTATGCACAGCATGCTAGTGACCTCCTAAAGGAAAAATCCAAGGATCTGCTCAGAGAAAACATAAAAATGCACAGAAAAAAAAACCACCAAGAAGTTTAAGAGCTCCTTATTTACTATGTCGAAACCATTTCTTCACGGGAGTAATGGTAAGTTATGCATCAATGAAAAGAGTTCAAATCTGACTTACCACATCTAGAGCCCTCCAAATCATGACAACACCCTTTCTAACCTCATGGAAGGACTACGGAAGCAGTAGTGTGTAGAGAGAAAACCCTTCAGGCAGTCATTTAGAGATACTCAAGATTTTAAAAGTACCTTGCAAGCTGTAACTATCTCACATCCCCACCACCCTTTTCAAGTAAACTTGAAATAAAATACTCCAGTAAAATATAAGAGAGACTGATCTTCCTTTAAACAGCTTAAACTCAGCCTTTTCCCCCCTACACCGGAGAGGTTCTAAGTATTTCTCAGCAGTAGTCACCCAGGATGAAGGAGTGTCAGTGGTTCAGCTACTTTTGATGTACAACAACAATTGTTATTATTTATCCAGGACTGATTACACAGTGACTGGCATTACCAGCACAGGTGGAGCCAGCTGACTGAGAAGCGCTTGGAAGGGGAGTTTGCTAAGCCCAAGAACCATTGCTGTTGTTCACAACAGATGACTGCCCACGTTTGCTGGGCAGAGAGGGATCCTGCTGCTCCTGGAGGACTGGCTGGGAAAGGACAGACAACGGCTGGATCTGCATTAACAGCCCCTCACAGCACAGAACTGCACGCTCCAAAGCCCTCACATCACAGAACTGCACGCTCCAAAGCTGCAGGATGGGCAGTCCCAGAGAGCAGCTTCCCCTTAAACCAGGGTTCTGAGGCCCCAGGCTGCCCTCTGCCCCCCAGCCTTGGCACAGGGGGATGTCCATGCTGGGGCTCACCAGTGAGTTCCTGCCCCTTGTCCGTTCCAGTGCCCAACACCCACATCTGCCAGCAGTCCATGAGCTCCAGCACACACCACCATCCTTCCTGCCACCCCACACTGCCCCAGGGTCCCCAATAATGTCCTTGTCTTCTGCTCACATAGAAAGCTACAGAGCAGCACAGCAGTGTAAGGCAGGACAGCTCTCCCTAAATCTCAAACACCGTCCCCGATGCTGAGTAAAACCCAGCCATTTATAACACAGCTCTAGAGACAATAGAGGCAAGATGCAGAATCACAGCTGATTTCCCCTTGAACACACTGCTGTCCTAGTATATCAACTTTAATATTAATTGCAGTAAGGGGGAAAAAATCTTAGAAAATTGGTATGGCAAATAAATCTATTTGTGCTCTTCTCTTTCCCCTCAATTCCTCCTTGTTCTTTTTGGGGTTTTTTTAATCCTTTTCTCCCTTTTGCATGATGGTTTCTTTAATGGATGAAAGCAAAGATCACTACACTTTCCTTCCCTTAAGATGAACCTTCAGAGTATATAAATTGCTTGAGTAAATAAAAGAAAGGAGGGAATTACTAATTTAATGCTCTTCTATCTCTTGGGGAAAAAGCCCATGTAATTAACTGTAATGAGATTAAACTAACTTGTTGTTATTAATTTCCCAGCGCTGGGAAACTATATTGGAGACCCATAAGGCTGTGTATTAACCAGCTTTATCAACATTTGGCTTGCGTCCTTCAGTTTTTACTGAAACGTTTGACTTCATCGAGTTGCAAAGCCACTCAGGAGTATAAGACATTGAATCTGGTGCCTTCAGGTAGGGACATGAGATTCATCGGTAGCTGAACACCATGAATGGGTGGAGCCAAAAGCAACAAATGACACCTAAACCAAATAAACAGAAGGATAATTATTAAATTCTTACCAAAACTTTTTTCCATTACTTCTTTCTGACACATGTCTTGAACATTCACTGTACAATTCACGATGAACTCTGGAGAAGAGCAGTCATTGTTTAGCTGGAACTCCTCGCACTGGTAACACTGTATTTGCAAACCCAAACCTGGAACAGAGATTTGTTCAAAATCATAGAATGCTTTCTGTTGGAAAGGACCTCATAGATCATCTCATTCCAAGTCCCTGCCATGGGCAGGGACACCACCTGCTATACCGGGTTGCTCAAAGCCCCATCCAACCTGGCCTTAAATAATGGCAATAGTACTAAAAACCAAAACAAACAAGAACCAAACACCGGAGAAACAACCAAACAACCAACACGTGCCAGAAATCTTCGTTATCTTTCCCTCTTGACATTTTAGTAGCTGTTCCTCGCTACTCAACAGCTCAGCCAAAGTATCCCTTTGACAAATATAAACTACAACAAGCGTGCCGCCCGCTCAGCTGGGGCCAAGCGCTGCGGGATCCGCTGATGCTCCTTTCCGCGGGGCGGCCGCTCCGGCGCTGGAGACGCCGCCGCCAGGAGGCGACGGGCACCGAGACCGGCACCGAGACCGAGACCGGCACCGGCACAGCCCAGCAGGCGCTGCCCATCGCCCGCCCGCAGCTGCCCCCGGCTCAGCGGGCTGAAAGCCGCCCGCGCCCCGCAGAGAGCAGCCCGGCTCACAGATACGCTTCGGCTCTTATCTGTGCCGACGGGTTTACTTAGCTACTAATTAATTACAAATGATTTAATTACTATTTTGCCATGCACAATTAAAGCGGCGGAGCGTCCTCCGCCAGCCTCCTTTATCATGCAAACGAGGCGTTCGGCGCGGCTTTCCAGCAGCGTTCCGCCGGCGGCTCCCGCGCCCTCGTCCCGCGGCGGGGACCCCCGGCCCGTGCCCGCCGTCCGCTGGGAGCGCTGCGGCGGCCGGAGCGCCCCGCTGGCACCGAGGCGGCATCCGCGGAGACGGCACCGGCTGCTGCGCCTTCCTCGCCTCGCCCCGCGGGCAGGCAGCGCCGGGGACACTGGCGGGGGGCTCTGCGGGCCGCGGGCAGGACGGGGGTTCCGCTGCCCCGTTCCTTTCAAGAGCCGTCGAGGGGACGTTCCTTTCAAGGGCTACGAGGGGACGGAGTCTCCCAGCGCCGGGCTGCCCGCGAGTGGCGAGCGGCGCGGAGCCCCTTACCTGGCGCCAGGCACAATCCCCAGAAAGTTGCAGCGATTAGGAAGAGCCGCATCCTCCCGGAGCCGCGGCCGCCGGGCTGGCGTGCAGTCGCGAAGGGGCATCAGAAGCAGAGATGCAGCGGAGGCGCCGCGCACTTGTGCCTCTCGCCCGCCGCCTCCGCTGCGGAGCGGCGCCCCGGGAGCAGGCGGCGGAGCCCGCCCTGCCCAGCCCGCGCCGCGCTCCAGCCTCGCCGGAGTTGAGCGCTGAGACTGGAAGAAACTGTAGGAGAAGCGAGAGCTGGGGGGCGGCTCCCCCCTCCCTCCCCCAGCACCATGTGATGCCGGCGGAGCGGGGCGGGGATCCCCGCCAGCCGCCCCGCACCTCGCCGGGCGCGCCTCGGGGCCGGGCGAAGTTCAGCGAGGGAGGGGAGCCCCCGCACCACCGGCTCCGGCTCGCACGGCGCTGCCGAGGGACCCTTCGACCCTCCGCCCGCCGGCGCGGCTCTGTCACATCCCCGCCCTCCTCCTTCTCCGCTCCGGCTGCGGGGCTGGGGCACGGACTCCGCGCCGTGGCGCCCATCGCCCCGGTCCCCTTCGTGTCCCCCCCTGCCTTCAGCCCACAGGTGGCAGCCGGAGCGCGTCCGCGGGGACTGACAGCCCGGCCCCGCTGAGAGGCGTCGCTCGCCTACCCCGAACGCACCGCAGCACCCGCGGCCTCGGGAGGGACTGAGGGGAGGCGCGGCCCCGCCATTCCCTCCTCCCAGCCCCCTAAAAGGGAATTCAAGCTTAACAAAACGGCGGGGAAAGGGCGCGGTGGCCGCGTACGTGCCAGAGCGGCGGTCAGACCCTGCCTCCTCCGCGGACACACGGCGGGATGGGCGGGCGGCGGGTCCGGAGGCGGGGGAAGCGGGATGAGGCGGCGGGAGCTGGTGAAGGAGTGGGATGGAGCGGGATGAGGCGGCGGGAGCTGGTGAAGGAGTGGGATGGAGCGGGATGAGGCGGCGGGAGCTGGTGAAGGAGTGGGATGGAGCGGGATGAGGCGGCGGGAGCTGGTGAAGGAGTGGGATGGAGCGGGATGAGGCGGCGGGAGCTGGTGAAGGAGTGGGATGGAGCGGGATGAGGCGGCGGGAGCTGGTGAAGGAGTGGGATGGAGCGGGATGAGGCGGCGGGAGCTGGTGAAGGAGTGGGATGGAGCGGGATGAGGCGGCGGGANGGCAGGATGGGGTGGCATGAGGCGGCGGGAGCGGCGAGGAGCCGTCGGGGGCTGGGCAGCGCCCGGCCGTGGGGAGGGAAGGGCAGGGGCAGCCCGGGATGCTGCGCCCACATCGCCCATGCTGGGTCCGCCTCGGAAGCCCGACCCGAGGGAGCGGCTCGTCTCCTCTCCGGATAACCGCGTTATTTCACAGCTCTACGGCAAGGAAGAGTTAATTAAGCTCAACTCGCTGTTTAAAATTCCCGTGTCACGGATTCCTCGAACGCTGCCTGCCCGAGCGCTGTCCCGGAGCGGGGGCGGTTCGGTGGGTACCCACCCCCTGATCCCAGCCCTTCCCCCAAGCTGTCACAGCATCCCCTTCCCAAAACCCCTCTGCAGGCACACGTAGGCAAGAGAAGTTTTATTTACGAAATATGTTTCAATGAAAATTTTTTAAAAGTTGAAAAAGACGATGCAAGTTTACGGCAGAAATTGCTTAAAATATAACAAATTGCACAAAATATTAACACTGATCATACAATATCTCAAAGATTAACAAGCATGTGCTAAAGAAACTGTAGAGTCTAGAAATACCCCAAATATATCTAGTTTACAATTGCTGTACAAAAAGCAGTTATAAATACTTCACATCTAGAAAAAATACACAGAACCTTTGAAATAGACTTTCCCTTACATATAAACAACCTTTGTAGAAAAAAACAAAAACACTCAATACATGCCAATCCCCCTGCTCCGAGATATGTTTGAACTACTACTGGTTAGCACCAAAATCTTAGTGTGTCACAAACAGGACCTGGCTTGTTTTTTTAAAAAATAGTTTTAGTGTTTAGAATTTACTTAAGACCAAACAGAGACTAGAAAAGATAACACAGTATGGTACATTCGTAATTGGATGGGAAATGAGTACAGAAGAGGTGGAAGTTGAAAAAGCCATGTTGCAGTCAGAAGTGCAGGGCAGTTTATGTTGTTCTCGTTCCTACAAGACTCCTGTTTGTGTCAGCAGTGAATTGCTTTGACCCTGATCTTTCAAACAGTTATGTGCATGATTGATGAAGCCAGTGCCAGCAGTATCAGGCCTTTTAATCTATTCATTTTCTTGCCATGTCAAAAGTCAAAACCCTTTTGAAATAAGACACCTGTTGTGAAGTTGTAATAACTGAAATGCATGTTTCCCTAGAATAACTGTATGGAATTGCACTAAAAGTAAAAAATAAAATATGTTTTCTAAAAGAGAGTCCATGAAAGTTTATTAGAGACAAACTGGCAGGCTCAGGTTTATGGTAATGCAGTGTTTCTACATACAGTTTTAAGACTAGAACAATTATAACTCTTTTTAAAAAAATCTACGAGCTTTTCTTGTTAATATTAACACCAATTTCTTTAAGTTAGTAATCTGCCATTACAGGAGCATAGCACCAATTTAATATTTATTGCTGTCGTGTATCCCTACAAATATATTTTCCCAAGGTATTTACAACTGTACAAATATTCACAAAAGTGCAAAATTAAGACTTTATTCTGTGTACATGTTGTGTTGGGTGTTGAGTCCCACGCACCACGGTGACCCTGCCTTATTGCTGAGTGGTGGGAGCTCAGAGTGCCCTGCCGTGAGCACAGCGAGCCCGAGGGGGGAGTTTCAAGCACAGTCTCCTCTCCCCCTTCACTCCACGCTCACCCTCAGCTCCATCCCGTGCTGCAGCCCACTGGGAAGTGTCCCTAAACATCGTTGGAGCCCTGGCTGGCGCAAGATGAGAAGCTGTCGTACAGGGAATCGCTCAAAGATTCCAAATTGTCCACGTCTTGCCGGCCCGAGCTATTCAAGGAAGCTGCTTCTTTCTTCCCATTTTCTTCCTTTTGTCCCTCAACCTTGTTCAGGCAGTTCTTCTCTTTTTCTAACAGAAGTACATTATTGCTGTTAAATTTATTGAGGGACTCCAGGGAAATTTTAGATACTCTATTCTGGGAATCTTCTTTTGTTTCTTCAGTTTGCTTCAATTTCTGTAAAAGTAAGGGAAATATTAGAAGCATATTCCTTAAAAAGTTATCCTATTGTACACCATTAATCACAGTCTTTCCAAAGTTCACAGGTGAAAGGAAATAGATTGTTAGATGCTTAAATAACTGTTATGATTAAGTAGAACATTAGTGTCCATTTTAGGATAATCATAACTTTAATGATTCTGCTGAGACAAATAGGACTCCATTTATGTAACACTCAAGTGCTATCAATGTCCTAAGTGGCAGACCCTGGCTATGCATGTGTTCAACATCTCCAGCATCCTCACAGTAATTCACATCTCCTCCTGTATGAATGCTTTGGGGGGTATGTTTAAACAGGTATTTGTTTAAGTAGAGTTTAAAAAAAAGAAGCACAGAGGAGAAAATAGCATTTTCCATAAATTAAGGATGCAAATGAAACTTGCTAGGGAATAACCTCACATTTTGCATGTATAAGCCTATTGATTTCCACAAACGCAAACCCTCTCTAATAGACAAGAAAGCAACAAGACAGGAAATTACACTGAACCGGGCCAATCCCCACAGACCAGAATCAATCAGATATTGGCCAGGCCTTCTCGGAGAAGTGGTGCAATTCTGTGGGAACACTGGACAATGTATTAGCACATTATATTAAAAACACACAGTAGGATTCTACCTGGGTAATTTTATCCCTTTGTTAGCTACTGGTATTTTCAATCAGAGATCTGACCAAGGAATCATCAGGGAGCTGTGTAGGGATCAGTTCAATAAAAACGACCTGTAGTTCATACACAGAGTATTTCAAAATCTGAGTAACCAACTCCTCTTACAGATCATATTACCAGAGAAATACAGGGTAGCATTCAACATTTTACAATCAACATTCAATAACCTCCTGGACAGATAAGAGTCAAGGATTCTGAGATAGGCCATCAGAGTGCAAAGCCATTCCTCATTTTTGGTACTGCCATCAGATGGCAAAGACAGAATCAGTAGATGACTGTAAATCCAAGGCATCAATATTTTTGTTTAGCTAGAAAATGAGATGGCATTTTAAGCACACTGAAGATACAGCTTGGGCAGATGTGTGGATGCTGTGGGTCATTACAAGTGCTGTTGTAAAGAGGCCTTAGAATTTCCTGAAGAATTCAAGCTTCAAGTCAGTCAAATGTTGTGTACGCTGTGTTGCTTCTCCTTGGAAATCTTTGGCAAGAGCAAGACAAATTGTTACATAGTTTGATTGCTTGTTTTGATGGCTAGTTAGATAAAAATTGAAATGCCAGTGCGATGACTGTTTCTGCTCTGATCTTGTCACATTTCATAAGCTGACAATGCATGGATTAGATTACTGTTTCTGGAAAATGTTTCAAACAAACTTAAGCAAAGCAACAGGAGATCCTAAAGTCTTAGTAAATGAACATTTCCTGTTTGGTGCATTAATTAATCTTGAGTCTAAAACGTTTTAGGGAATGTTGTGTTTGATTCTAATTTTAGATGACAGTTAAGACTAAGGTCTTCAATATCTGTAATTAAAATGTTTTCTGAGATAGAGGAATATAACCCTTGGTAAGGGGAATAAACACAAATTTAGGACCATACAATAGAAATTTTTCACAATTTCACCTGAAAATGTTCTTCCCTTTGCCCTCATTTAAAATACTGAAAAAGCTGTTTCACTTCTCTGTAGGCCAGATGAGAAAATTCTCAGCCATGGCATCAATAACACAAGTTAGCACTTTTTGCTTTTCAGAGTGCTAAACTGAAAATACTTTATTATATGACAGACTAAATGATATTTCCTTGTCTGCAATTTTCCCACTTCACAGCTTTTCTTTGGATAAATTGAATGTGACTACTTAGCACAGACTTGGGACTGCAGGACTCAATACTGGAGTTAGTAAGGCCTGCGATAAAACTCTTATTGATTCAAATGGAGACAATTTCAATGCCTGGGCAGAAGGAGCAGGAGAATTTGCAGGACAGAGCAGTCTGGGTGAAACATCAAAGTGAGAGGAGGATTCTGCCCATCCTGCTGAAGGATTGATTTCACCTCAGGACAGACCAGACTCAATTCCTTGGTATATTCTGCATGTATGCAGTATCAATAATTTTTTATACCCTTTGAGCACAACCTAGGCTACAATCCTACTTTAATCACACCCTAGATTCTCATTTATTTTATAGAGTACATTGGAGAAACTGCAGAGAATAAAAGTACTCAACAAATTCTAAGCAAAAACATTGAATCAAGTAAAATTGAAGCGAACTGAAGCCCATCAGTGAAACCTGTTGGCAAAAGATACTGAGTAGTGAACAGTACATCTACCAATACCTCAAGGCTTAAAGGGAAAACTAATTCTAACAGTGGTAGCAAAATTTCTTGATAAAACAAGAAACAACTCAGAAATAATTTATGGATATTTTTTGGACATACAGTTGTCCTTTTTAGGTATCCTAGTGCCCAGTTACATCCTTCTGTAAAAAAACCTCAAATTTTCCTTTCTTTAACTCATAGAAGAAAACTCATGAACAAAAATAAAACTTTCAGCAGAGACATTCATGTAAGAATCTGCATAATCAATAAATAATTTTCTCCCACAATAACACAATTATGTACATTCCTGGAGTTAAAAAGTCACCGGTCATTTCTTTAACCTTGGTGTGTGTCAGAACAAATGTCAACCCAAGTCAAGAATATTTTCTGTAGTTACTATAGATCCAATGTTTAAAAAATTACCAAAGAGTGTTTATTTTTTTTCCTCCTTAAATAGATTTCTTATTATTCAAGGCCGTCACAAAAGCTGCTAGATGAATCAAAAGGCAAAAGCAAAACAACTATTGTTAGGATTTGATTGCTAAATTGTGTGTGTGGTTACGTGGCCTCTTTGGGGTTTTTAAAGTAGATTTGCTATTGACTGCAGCAGAGTCACAGCTGTAACAAAGAACAAGGGTTAGCCCAAAGACGTCAGCATTGGGTGCTTTAAAGTAATTAGTCCCTGAATGCATTGGAGAGTCACACTCATGTGGCTCAGCAGCAGCTTCTGCAGGGTGGAACTGGGCGGGTGAGTTCCACATCCACAAGACCTGGTGAGACTCGTAAGAAGTGTAGAGAGCCCCTAACCCCTAAATCAGGTCCAGTCGAGTCTCTCCTGTGTCAGTAGTGGCTTTCTGTGTAGTGAACAGGTGGTTTTGTCACCGCAGCAAAGAGAAAGACTCCATGGGTTTGCTCGGTGCTGCTACAAGAGCTAAGATGGGCCCAGCAGCACGTGCTTGCTCTCACACAGGATTCTCCTCAGCAGTCATGCTTAAAACCATTTCAGCCCGAAAGTGTTTGCTGCTGACTGTTCTGATCTGTTCCGTGAATAAGGTGAGTGCTGCCTTTGGTGGGGACACTACATGTTTTCCTAAGCATTAATTAAGGGAAAAGATGAAATCATGGAGTCAGAGATTTTGGTCTACGAGAGGAAGATAATATAAAAGAAGAAAAAAAGGCTCAGTGCAGACAAGAACTGTGATTTTCACAGTGCCTCTGTAACAGCTCTGGCCCATCATCCCAAAGCAGATCAATGATAGTTTGTTTTACTTATCCTAAGTACATTTTTGTATGGAAAATCTGTACCGTTATGGCCTTAGGGTATGGGGAGCATTTGTTATTCTGCTCCACTGCGTAGGTGGAGAGCTGCCCACAGCTGGAGTTTCTCAGCTGCCCAGTATGGGGTGTCTTGTACCACCTGAGAACAGTGGCCAGCTGTCAGAAGAGCAGAAACTCTTTCTGACACACACAGACATTCATTGGGAGTCACATCACTTTGAAATAAACTCATGAGTCACGAATCAGAATAATGTTTCCTTGTTGGCAACATCCTAAAGGGAATAACTAAAACCCATTAGTGATGTAATAAAATCTGGCATGTCACTTCAAGCACAGCAAATTAGGGAAACACAACTAGCCTGCAGTTACACTGATACATTATAAATAGGTGTTATTTCTACATTAATACATCAAATTAGGTTTTCTGTAAGCTGTAAAAATGAGAGGTTACATGTGGGTAGAATGCCTTTTCAGAGCTCTGTGATCCAGGACCAGAAGAACTGCAGCCCTTTGGAATTGAACAAGGACTCCTCAGGTGTGGAGGGAAGGAGGAGCACGGAAGGGTGGGCTGGTTCACAGGCACAGAGGAGCCACACTCGTGTGCAGGAGGGGAAGCAGCAGCAAAGCCATTTCCTGTACGTGGTAACACACACAAGCTCTGATTCTCCAGAGGTCAGGCTAGAGCCCAGAATCAGCAATGAACCATTCTGCAGGATAAATGTATTTTCCAGCTGTCTAAGTTTAGTTAAGCAGCACTTTAAAGGGCTCAGAATCAGTTACAAAAGAGAATAAAACGAACTTTATTTATGTCTCTCATGCATTGGGCAATTTAGTTTTTAGATTAACACAAAAGCAAGACGGGCATTGCTTCAAGTGAAGTATAACTGCAAAACACTATTGGGTAAAAACAACAAAATTGCTATGAGAATTAAATATAGATCAACAAAATCAATACTTAATTGTATAACTCAAGGTCTTTCAGATCTGATCTCTAATAGAAGATACAAAGTATATTCCCTTTTTGTTTTTTTTAGCCATTGCTCATAACTTTATTGTGAGGGAAAACAATTTTCTAGATTTTTACCTTTTAAAAATTGCTTGTTACTTTGTCTGCATATGCTCAGGGTAAACTTGATCCCAGGAGCCACTATTTCTTATTTTAAATTCAGAGTTTTACCAATTTAGATATCCTCTAACTCCTGTGACTGCTTTGTTTTTATGACACGATGGGTCTAAGAGGGATGTGCTGTTGCAGCATTACACAGGCTGCTCATACATAACCCATTTAGGGGGATAATTTTACCACATTCACAGCCTGTGCAGCAGGTACATGGAAACACGGGGTGCTTTTCTGACCAGAGATGGACTGGTCGAACCAGAAGTAACTTCTCACTGAATTCGGGGGTGCCACAGGACCATTTGCAGTGGAAGGGGTCACGTGAAAGGGTTGGAGCTGCCAGGCAGTGGCTGTCTGTCTCCCAGCCAGGACAGACTGCCACGCAGGCTCTGAGGAAAGAGAACAATCCCCAGATCTCATTTAACATCCGCTGAACAAGTAACAAGTACCACTCTGCAGTGGAAATGGTTGCACAGCCACAGCCAGGAAACTACAAAGGTGAAAGCTGTAACTGGGTGACCTCTGCTGCTTTACAGCCGAGCTAAAAATGTGATGTTTGAACTTCCTTCTCTTTAAAGCATAACTTTAAATAATAAGATAAGCCTTGCTCTCCATTGTACATTGTCAGAAGCTTTCATCTATTTTCTGGACGGACAGTAAAATAATTTCTGAAATAATGAATCATTTTTCTTTTTTTTTTATTTGAGCAGAACTTCCAAAATTATTTTGCTGTAGCAGATAATGACATTCTCAGAGACATGCCATCAGATTTCCATGATAAACAATAAGTGCCAGCTTTTTTTCTAGGAAAAAATGCCTTGCTAGGAAGCATTTTTAAGTTAATTAGTCTGTTCAGCAGTTGATAGAAAAGCCATATATATATATATAGGTATGTATCATTCCCTGATGGTATTATGGGTAATGGAACAATGACAACGTAATCAAAGTTTCCCTACTGTATTTCAGAGTATAAAAATCTACAAATATATTTTAGTATCACATGGAAAGCATTTCTCATGATCCTGAATTGTAAGTGAATTACCTTAGAGAAAAAAAGTTGATTATCACAAACTGTGTACAATTTATAGCTGCAGATCTGGACAAAACAGCTACTGCCTAATGAACGGGTGTCTGAGGAGCTGAGACTTGTGCTGTCTATAGCTTGAATTCTTGTGTGGTTTAGGAGATAAAAGCTAGTTTAGTGAATTGGGCCTTATGCTTTCTAAAGCATAATTTTCATAAAATGATGAGGTGACTCAGTACATTCAGCATTCTAATGCCAAGATTACCATCCTCACACATGAATATTTCCTTGATAAGACAAGACTGTTTGACCTGATTAGGTTTATTCCAACCCTCTTTGAGCTTATGCATAATTTAATAAACCAGGAGGTTGAGGTCTGAGCTCCCAGGCTTTTTGCCTTTTGTTCAGGTACAAACTGAATGGCACAAACGTGGTTGTTTTCTCAGTGCCTCAGAATGGCCACTGGCTGCATCAACTCCGCATGGACAAAGTTTATTTAAAAAGGAATAAGAAAATACAATTCTAAGTGGCAATACCTTGGAAAACGATAACAGTGCTGGTGCTCAGCCAAGTGTGTTGAGGGGATGTATTAAAAAGAAAAGCAATTAAACACCAGCATTTTCTCCAGAAGGCAAGGCACAGCCTCGCTCTGTTCACATTGGCAGAATCACCAATTTTGCTTCTCACAGAGGGAATCTACCCACTAAAAGCAATGCTTAGTGCAATCAGAAGCTCACCACAAGGCAATAAGGAAGAAATATCCATGGTGAGAAAGGAAGCTGTTACTCGATTTTTAGAACCTGATGGACTGAAAATGAACAAGAGATGTACAGGATTCACTGCACTTCTCAGAGATCCTTTTAGCTTTACTTGTAGACAGAGTTAAAGAGCAAAATTTTCTGATTTTCTAGAGATTGAAAAAAATGACACTGAAAAAAAGTCCTACTGAAAGGTAAGATTGGTGACAAAGTTATTGAACATAACCATTTGAAGGTCAGTACTCTTCCTTGACAGAATTATACAAAGGGTTAGGTTGCCAGTGATAACCAAATGGTTCTGGAACTATGCAGTCCTAAATAACGTCACTGTTTCAGTCTTCATCAGACTGTATTTCACCTCACAGAATTTAAATATACAGACGTTTGTCCTGCTGAATGAAAGTAGTTATCCTTACCTTGATGACAGAATGGCTGAGTGTTTCAATAAAGAAAGGGCTTTATACAAAAAAGGGGCTACAATTTCATCCTAGACTAGAGGTTTGGATGATTTTTATAAGTTGGGATACTTACACAGAACTGAATGCAGGAGGGAAAAAAAGTATAGTTTGATTTTTTAAAAGAAAATCCAGTACCAAATGCAGTTCTTAAAGAGATGGATTCTATCTCACATTTGACTGAAGTAAAAAAATCCTCTCAAACTTGGTAAATGCAGGATTGTACTCACATATAATCTCACGAACATTTTCAGTAATCAGAGTAATTTTTTCTGTATGGTGGAACTATTCTCAGACTGCTGCTCCTCAATATTAGCTGTGTCCTTACCTGTCTTCATCTTCCACCTTTGGCTTTTTTGAATAAGACAATTTATTTTGGTAGTTACAAAGACACTTCTCCCCTCTCTCTCTAGTGATGCCTCAGTACCTGGCCTGTAATGTCTGTATGTCAGTCACCCGCAATACTGGAATTGGAAAAATGGAATTGCACTCCAAGACTGTACTGCAAAAGGTAATTGGAAGTGGGTAATGATTCTCCTCACTAGTAATCCTATCTTTTGTGTCCTGGACTGGATTCATAGCCTGTGACCATCCAGCTGACCTGTGGGTAAAGAGGCAGAAGCAGTAGGAAGAGAATCATGGAATAATAGAACTCTTTAGGTTGGAAAAGACCTTTAAGATCATTGAGTCCAACCACAGAAGAAGCAAGATTATGTGGCAGGATCAAGAGCAAATCAGCAGGATGACAAAACCACACAGAACTAATTCTCCCAGCTCGGAAGATGGGTTTGTTATATGCACTAAGAGGGCTGTGCTCTCTGGGGGAGAGTTCAATGAGCCTGAATCTCTGCTGGAACACCCGCAGAGGAAGAAAAGGGACTGTCCCTTCTTGCAAGGGCTCAAAATGATTCAGAGAGGTAGTTTAAACAAAGGAGCGAGTTCCACAGCAAATAGGGCATTTTTATTTTTAGCTTCTGAGGAAGGAAATTTGGGAAGAGACAATCTTCCCAGGCCCATCAGTTTCCCTCTGTGTGACCCCAACGCTGCTGCAAGGGGAGCCTTCATGTCCACGGTGCACACACATCACAACTAAAGCTCTTCCCAGCTCTCACCAGGAATATGGAGGTCAAAATTTCAGAATTTGGAAGCAGGGTCTTCTTCATTGTTGCAAAATTCTGAATTAGCTTGCTTAAACCCCAGTCAAATAACACAGTGTATTTTAGGAGCCTGAAGTTGACATTTCCCTTTCCACTACACGTTTTAATCAACTCTCTACATACCAGAGGTTTTTTACCTCTAGTGATTCTAACCAAAACCCACTGCCCTTTCTTTTCCCTTCTGTGACACCTGGCCTCTGAAGGGCACTGATGGAACCCACGAAGTTTGCCCTCTTCTGCACCTTCCCTGAGTGAGGCTCAGGGGCTGGGGCTGGGCAGCCCTGCCCTGCTAAGTGCCCCTGCAGGAGCAGGGGAGGAGGGCAGAGCCCAGGCTGCCTTCCCAGGAAATCTGTAGCAGCATGAACTGCATGCACACTGTTTTCTGACTGTGCAATGAGACTAGAGGAGTTCCTTTGTAAGCAGGGAAAACTGGGACAGGACGGATGCAATGATGCTGGTTACATGACAGCTGATGCTGTGAGCTGCACAGTTCTCAGCATTGATTCAAGCAAACCACGAATTCCAGATGGAAACCTATGTTTTGGGTTCATCTGCTATCCAGTCCTACATAACAGTACAGTTATTTACATGGGCTTTCTAAATTTATGCAAACAATTTATCTCTGCTGTAGGGCAGAATATTTCAGGGACAGCAGCACAATACGCACAAAAATCCAAGACAGAGTTTCAGGCATAGGCTGCAGAACCAAATTAAAGTAGAAGGATAAATCCTCTCTTGCAATTTTTAGTTCATTTCAGAACAGCAAGTTGTATCAATAAAAAGCCTATAGTATAAGTCAGCTAGAAAATAAATGCTATGAAGGATGTTCCATTTTATGTTGTTTGAATTTGATTAGTGATTAGTCCTGGCGCTTAAACCACAAGGGAACAGTAATCAAGGTTTCTCTACTGCGGCTCTGGAACAACTGGAAAACACTGTTGGCTCTTGTCCTATTCCATGATGGCATATTAACCTAAAATCTAATTAATATATGAATGAATTACATTTCTAGAACATACTATATTATAATCAATTTTAAGTGAGTTCCTAACAGGAGATAAGATGAAGAAAAAGCTGTAGAATTACCAGAGGCTGATAAATTCTGTTTACTGTGACTGATGATTTTTATGGAGGATAATTTTACAATCCATCAAACTTTTGTCAGTTCAAGAATCATGCTGCCAAACGTATGCAGTAAATTAATTTTAAAATTTACATATTTATTAAAAATCTTATTGAAAACAGCAGGAAGTAAGCCTTGTTTGAATAATAAAATAACTTGTTATTCTACTGGAAAGAAAACAAAAAAACCCCAACCTTCTATTAAGATGATTTTATAGCAAGGCAATAATTATAAACAACTACATGAATTAGTTAACCAAACGCTGTATTAAATAGCCAACCCAAAATTAATCAAGAATTTAGAAAACCTGCTGGAAGATAATCAAGTAAAAAATGCAATTTAGAAGCTAAGAAATGCATGGCCGAGTTTCAGATGTGCTGGAGGACAGGTTTCCTAACCCAGGCATGTTGGCTGGAGCTCCTGGTGGGAGCAGAGGAGCTGCAGGTGTCTGCCTGTGGCTGAGGGTGCTGAGCAGGAGGGGATCTCAGCAGTACCCCCATGCATGAGGCACAGGGAGGTGCCCAGTGGGATGTGGGATCTTTGTTCCCTTCCCTGCTCTCACCTCCACAACCACTGCCATTTTCTTGGGCTACTCCCGAGGCTGAGGCCAGCCATTCACACCCTTAAAACACTTCTAGTAATTCTAATTCTTAAAACACCTCCTTTGTGTGTGCAAAATGCACACTGGGGCAATTCATGCCCTAAATGTTGAGGGCAGGTGATAGTCCTTTCCTTAACGCTAAAGGACGCTCCAAAAGAAACACTGTTTCCCTATTATTACAAGAATTAAGAATTAGAATTACTAGAAATAAGGATTTAGAATTAAGCAGAGCAATGCTGGGCACTGAGATGACCACTGCTGGAGATGCAGATGGAACCTCTTACAGCCAGGAGATTTACAGGTGTTGAGCTTGCCTCCTCGCTGAATTAAAGCAGTGATACCCATTTCGATTAACATGCACATCATCTGGCTGTGATCCGAGGGGAATTTTAGTTAATTTATGGATTTAGATGTGTTTGCTTCATCTTTTAGGAACGAGTACATCTGTTTCTGGTCATGAGAAGCTCTATTCTACTCCGTGGCTCAGCCAGGCGTGCAGAATGTCTCCCTCTGGGAGCTGGCAGGAGGCATTAATGGTTGCAAACTCCCTGTGAGGGGTACAGCCTCAAAACAGAAAACTCAAGGACAAGTGCTGGACAGACCTTTGCCTTTCCACCTTCAGCTTCCCTGGAGACCAGCAAAGTCCAGGTTAAGCTTCTAACAGGATCTGGAAGGGTGGTGCCTGTGCTGAGCCCACCTGGGCTGTAAAGGCCCTCCCTGGGCTGTGAGGTGTTATTTTGGCAAAGCTTCCGAGGCTTTTTCAGAGAAAGGTGACACAGTGAAAATATTCTTTGGGAACCCTGATTCTGTGGGGTCTGACCCCCCTGTCTGGCTGGGAGAAAACCTTGCTGGGAATCACTGGAGAAGGAATTTGGTGTGAAGAACTTGCACAGGCTCCTGCTGCCACAGGGACTTCCTGCAGGGACAGAATAACGCAGTGTTTTTGTGCATTGATTTCGCTGCAATTTGTGTATAAAAAGAGAATGTGTGAAGTGATAGCTGCCACGTGACTGGATCTGTTGGACAAATGCTGTAGGAGATTTATTGACCTTAGCGATACAGAAGTGTTACTGCAGCATCAGTGCTGCAAAGTGCAGTGAGAAAGTGGTGATATAGAACATGCTCCTGTGCCTAAACCACAGATTGCAACATTGTTAATATAATAGGCCACTAGGAGGACTAAAATACAACTGGAATTCATGCAGACACACTGTACAGCTAATTCACACTCACTTTTTGAATGCCCAAAGATGATACAAGCAGAAAATCTGGATGAAAATCCAGAATAGAACAGTTGCCAGGCCCTACTAGTGAATGAATAATTTGAAAAAATGTTGCTGAAAATGAGCAGGCATTTAATATTTATTGGAATTAAAAAAAAAAAAGTGTTGATTTCTTCAATATTTTAGATTATTCAGGATTCAAATATTCAAATACTCATAACAATGGAATAAAACTTTCCCCCATGTGCAGACATGGTTAGGAGCCTTGCATGGACAGCAGGACTGCTGAAGGTGGGAGAGTTCTGCTCATGCAAAACTCTTTGCAGGATCAAGGTGTGAATTTGCTTCTGACATTCTGAAAATTCCTCATCAGAGGAGCGATGTGTTTATGGTTAGCCCTTGTAATGCAAGATCCCATCTTGAGCAAGAATGCTTGATGAGAATATTAAGTGATAATGATTATTTGCTTAGCGCTGCTGTGGGGCCTTCAAAGCTCTCAAAGCAGCCTGCTAACAGTACTAGATTAAATTCCAAATGCAGCTGGAAGGTATTATTTATATTCTTTATTTAAAAAATGGGGGATTTAATAGCAAGAGAGGTTTAGCAATTTGGACATTCAACCAGAACATCATCCCTGTCTCCACAGTCCTGCACTTGTCTGCTAAGCTTTTTGTCAGTATTTGAATATTTTTTTTATTTGCAGGCAAAAATGTCTCCATGGAAAGACAGAGCTGTTGTTCTCACTAGGGAGCATCTGAAATATTCCTCAACATAAAAGACCTGGCGTTTTATCCACTGAATGTGCTAGTTAATCAAATGTTTTGCACTGACTTTAGGAGAGTTTGGATCAGACTCTTGATACATTAGAGAGATAAATTATTTAACTTACTGAGTTCCCCTAGAAACAAAATATTGAGCTGCAAACAAAGCTAACAAACACCAAATGGGATGCCATCTGCTGCAATGAACAGAACATGACCAGTTCCCCCCATGCTTGAGATTTCTCCAAAATACAATTTGAAATACGTTTGTTAAACTCCCAACTGTCTCACAAAATTGGCTTAGCACAGGTTAGCAAATGCTGATGCCACCAGCAGCAGCAAGGCAGGCTATGATGTATCAACTGGAGTTGTGGATTATTTCATTCCTATTGGATTCTCCTGTGTAAACTCCCAGGGTTTGTGCTGTCCAGAGCCTCTGGAGCCTCTGGAGATGTTTGTGTTCACAACCTTCTGTCCCAGGGCCTTGGGCACTGAGTGGTTTCTCTCCCTGAGTAAACATGAATGGTAATCATCCATATGATGCTGCATTCATAAATCTGCATTTATGAATCTGAATTCATGAATGTGGATTTTTCTATCCTTTGACATCCGGCCTGCTGAAGAAACAGGATATGGAGGCAAAAGTTCTACTTCCCACAGATATCTCCTGCAGGAACGGCACGAGAGAGCTGAAATCCCAAGCCCGGAGCATTCCCTGCTTTGTAGGAAAGTTTTTGGCTGTGGAGGAGAGAGAGTGGGCTCCCCAACACTTTCACAGGAACAGAAGGACAGCGCTGAGCTAAAAGCAGAGCGTGTGACGCCTGCGGGTGACATCAGCCCCCTTTCCGCTTTTCAGACACAGGAATTGGGAAGCTTTTCTGCAATGGGAGGGAGCAACCCAGCAGGATTTGCCTTGTAGGAACACGACAAGAGGATAAATGCCTTCATACCTAGATTTCCTGCCCAGCCAGATGCTTCATCTTCTCAGATCCCCACGACAAGTGATGAAAGTGCCACAAACAGAGCCTCCAAAGAATTTAGTTTCCAGCAGTCAACCAGGAAGGCTCCAGCCCTGCCATGACACAGCTTTGAGGTGGTGGCTGCTGTCCCTGACTTGCTCTGCTGCCTCTGTTCTGAGCACCACGCTACTAATGATGTCATTACACAGCTTCCATGTTTGCAAATGGGTTTTATTGGTAGAAATGCTGTGTTAGAAATGCTGAGCTCTCTGTACCCTGGCTTGTTAGAGTGGTTCTAGGAAACATTAAAAGATAGGATGATGTTCCTATAATAGTGATATTAAAAATGCTCTGTAAAATGACACAAATGGAAGTTTTAGCTTTTTGCAGCTGCTCCTACACTAACGTTATGGAAAATGCAATGAAGAAATGGATTTAAAAATATTAAGAATTTCATTAGGATATGATCTTAATGGGAACATAGAGGGACTAGATTAAAAATGCACAGGATTTGGCCTTTCTTTTAACCTGGGGAAATGTCTGCTGACGTTCCATGTCATTGCCCACAGAGCCAATGCACAGAAGCAGGATGCTACAGACCAAAATCCTGCCAGTCAGAGGGACAATATCTAAACCAATTTTCAAGCACCACTATAAACACCATGATTTTCACAGGATCCAAATAACATGAATCGGTCAGAGACATCAGCAAAAGCTACAGATTTGTAGCACCTTTGAAAAGTGGGCAGCTAAAGTGTCTAAATATCAATTTAGGCACAGCCATTAAGAAAAGAAGCTTGAGAAAACCCTGACCTTTATTTTTACTGATTAGAGGCCATAAACAAGTCTCCTCTTAGGCTATGCAGAGGAAAATAATTCTTGCAAGAGCAACCAGGAAGCCTGTGCTGTATGCTTTGCAACGTCTGCTCCTCAGTTTCAGACATTGTCTGAAAACCTCTTACATTTCAAATCTGCTTTTGGTCTTATTATATGTGTTACCAATAAGTTTCCCACTCTGGTAACTTTTTTTTTTTTGGTTAGAAGAAATATCATAGAGTATTACTGCATAGTTAACATTTTAATTTTATAATCCACAGCAACACACCCTATTCATATTTAATTTCTTCATTTCCACCCACTTCTGCCTTACTCTTCATCCTCCCAAAGCCATCTGAGGCCTTGTTTTACAGTTTGCTTTACAGAGCATTGAGTAACCCACAGGATATGTGCATATGTAATGGGATGTCAGAGAAATCACTTTTAAGTGTTTGACTGGCAATTTTTCAGATAATAATCACTCAGGGTTTGATTTGCTGAGAATAACACTAGAGCAGCTAAGGGAAGTTCTTCAGGCTACAATTTTTTACAGTATGTAAAATTTTTAGTGACCTCCATTAATGAGGAAGCGAAGAATGGAGAAATTGAGAGAAGGTGGCACTACTGGAGCAGAGCCATCAGGTTATTGATGGATTGATGAGCAGCTCAGGCTGGGAGGACTCTGACATCTGCTATGAAAACTTATATCACTCCTCTCAGCTTTTGTGAAAGATAATTAGACATTTAAATTATGTAACTACATCTTATGAACTTCCCAAAGTTCCCTGTGCCACTCATTGCTACTAAATCTGTTAAATACCATGTTTGTTTCTCCTACCAAATACAAACATTACTTTTCGTTAATATGAAAGCTGCAAAAGCCTGAAATTCATGTATTGGGGCCTAAAAATAAAGTAAGAGATAAAATATTACACTTTGGGACTTGCTATAAAGTAGAATGAATTTGCAAAAAATATTTACCAATATTTTTCTTAAGAATCTGTCTGTCATACTGCACAAAATGTAGTATAACTTCTCATTTCAGTAAAAGGCAAATCACTTTTGGGGAAGAAAAACAGCTAGTGGAACAAACTATAAAGAGCAACAAATTATTTCAATATGTTTTTTGTCAATATTTGACGTAAAAGTTGCCTTCTTTTCAAAGACTATGTTGATTAGGATATTATTGCCGTGTGCATATGGAAAGAAAAAGTGTCCTCTTAAAAATAGAAATAATTTGCCAACATATTCTCAGTCTATTGCCACAATTCCTGCCACCATCAGCTGTGTAACTCACTCCTCATGTATTCTCCTTGGTACTGAACTCTCACACTAAAAGATCAGTCATTTCCTACCTTTCTCTGCATGATGTTTGAGTGCTTTATGCAAAACATATCGCTGTTATAGATGAGGAAGGCAAGTTTCAGCTGGAAAAACAATTCACAAAAATATTACAGCGTTATTCATCTCATTTAACTCTGGTAATCACATGCTCCTCTTGGAGTCAAAATATTTTCCAGCTTCAGAAAACAAACAGCTCATTGAATACACCTCTGTGCCCTACTGCTCATATCTTGATTGAGTCAATCCAATGTTTATTGGATCCAATCTATTTTTCAGCTTTTTCTTTTATTACTTACATAATTTCTACCATTACAACAATTACACTACCTAACATGCTTACTAATATTTATCATTTTTTGCTGCTAATATGCTCCGAATTCCATTTTGGCCCACAGTATTATTATAATATTCCAGTTCAACAGCAAAGAGATGAAACCTGCAGCTTTATTTCCAAAGATGGGAGCCTGAGGAGCGCCTGGTTACAAATGGCAGAAACACGAGTGCACTTTGGGCCGTGCAGCAAATCACATCAGCTCCATCTGTCAAACCTCTGAAAAACAGCCCAGAACATTTTCCACTCGGGGAAATCACTCGCAAATGATACTTTTATTCCCTATGTCCTTTTGGTTCTTATTAGACTACACCTAAGAGCCCCGGTGCCTATTAAATCTGTATGTAATCTCCATTAGAAAGGCAAAGGGACACTGGAGTGCTGGGGATGTGTCTGCAGAGAGCAGGAGGGGTGGGCAGGGACCGAATGCATCGGGGTCTTACCCACACCCCGCTCATTGCAGCCCCTCAGCCCTGCTGAGGAATGACCTGGGGTACCCAGGCTGTGTGAGCTGGGCTAATGCTGAGCCAGGGCAGGATTGCTGTAAATCAGCTCTGGACAGCTCTGGGCTGCTCTGGGCTACTCTGTGCTGCTCTGTGCTGCTCTGGGCTACTTGGGGCATTCGGGCACTCGCGCTTTTGGGCCACCCCTCAGGGATTCTGGCAAAAAAACTGCAGGGCTTTTTGCAACATCTGGGCCAGTGTGTAAAGCGGTTACACAGCTCCCGCATGCTGCAAAGACAAGCTTCTCTCTGCAATTTGAGATGACTTGCTGAGGTGGTGGGATACGGCGTTTCTGCTCCAGTGATCAAGCTTTTCCACTCAGAAAGGGCAAAGTTCTCCCCTCCTTGCAGTGCCAAAGGGGTTCAGTGAGCACAGCGCTCCAGCTGTGGCCCCAGGACATCTTGATGTGCTGCTTTAAATCAGACAAGCCTGGACATCTGCATGTGGCACTTGACAAGCCACAGAGGCACAGTTCACTGGTGCTGGGAGCGACTGGGGCATTTAGCACTCTGGGCCAGAGGCCCTGAACTGCACCTCCATGCCCAGCGATGCTTGAAGCCCTTGGCTTCCCAGCTTTCCACTCCCTCCAGCTCTCCTCTCAGACTCACATCCAAACCATTCCCCTGCTAGCCTTGCACACCATGTGTTTTAAATGCCACACAGCTTGCTCTGCTATGCCAAAGACTTTCTGTCCCTCACTGATGCCCAAACACTTAAAACTCTGTGCTAAAAGATATTTGAGTTAAAATGTCGCCACCTACCCATCCCCATAAATACACGAATCAAACATAAAATAGCCTTTATACCAGCTGGAGGGCTAGTCAGAATGGGGTTTGGTGGCACAGTACTAAAACTACTGAGGCCATTAACGCTAGAAGCAGAACTGCTTCAGCAGATAACAGCTTCCAGGTTTTTTTTAGGGTTATGTTTTCCCTAAAAATGTCCCTTGCATACCATTAAAAAAGTTATTTTCTCTGGTGGACACTGCATTCCAAATGTTGTTTTGTCTTGCCAAAGCATTTAAAGAACTTAAGAAAGTTGTGGAGAATGCTATCAACCTCCTTGCTGAGCCACTCTCCATTGCATAATTTTTTACTGAAACTCTCAGCAGCATAAGAAACCTCAGCAGTTTCACCTAGAAGGCACGGGGAGAGAAATGAGTCTCCGTATAACTGCAGATTTTTACTGTTGCCAAGCCAGTTCCTCAGGCTGGCTGTAAGGATGTTCTTCCACACCACACAACATTTCTCTTAAGTGATGTGTGTCAAGTGAGGCTTTGGTCCCAGAAGACTGCCTAGCTAGGCTTCAAATTGCTTGTTTTGCTGTCTCTTCACTTTACTTTTTGGGGGCAACTTTGATGGCAAGGTATTAGAAACAATAAAGACCTCATTGGGAATATAAGGCTTGGAAGCAGATCTTAGAATGTGAACTTGTCCTGTGGAGGGGAAAAAACATACAGATACGAGTGATTTGTTGATGTCTGCAGATGTCTTAGCCTATTTCTAATTTAACATGAGTTGAATCAGACTTTAGGCGAGAAAAAATATGTTTAATTCTGTATTATTCCCATGGGTACTATGGTCCGGTCTGTTTTCTTATCAGACCATGCTCCTGTGGTTTTTGTCACGTTGTCAAATACTCCTCTATAATTCCCCTGACAATAGGTCTGACATTAACTCAAGCAATTACTCAGACAGTCCCTGCTCTGATGGCACAAATATTGCATCACTCATCTGAGAACCAAACCCCTTTGGTGACACAGAAGGGAAATCTGGCAGCCTCAAGCCTGTCAGTGGGGAAATCCTACTGAGGCAGTTTTGACAAATGGAAATGTGCAGCTCAAAGGTCCCCACGAGGCCACGCTCAGGGATCACATGGTGGTGCTGAGTATTAATATCACCAAATGTTTACATTGCCAGACCACCTCCCTGAACATAGGCAATGATTTGTTATATTCATTCCTTACTTGAAAGAAAAGCAATGATCTTAAAACACCAAAGACGGATGAATGAGACCACAGATTTATTCCCCACCCACAGATTGTACAATGGCAGTTTATTCCTTAATATCTTAGGTTCAGCAGGGCTAGGAAAGCAAATAAAACTGATTCCCTCCCTACCTCATCACCTTCCTCTCTCTTAAGTCTGGCAAGAAAAATAGCAAAGAGAAGGTGAGGTTTCTGTGCTTGACATGCATCAAACTGAATTATGCAATTAGTGCACTGAAACCTACTATCACCTAATTTCTGTATTTGATCCAGCCCATTAGATGCTTTCTCTTATTGACAAGGGACCTCTTCTACCTTCCGTTACTTTCTAGTATAATAATTTGTAAGAGCTGCTTCAAACTCTCTATTTGCAGTAACACTCACATTGTACAAAACAAGCTAAGACCGAGGTCATCAGGAGCATTTGCTGTTTTCTTCTGGTTGTAACATGAAATAGGTGTTGCTGTCACCAATTTACAGACAGCAAAAGAGATCCTGCTGGCCCAGAAAAGTATCACCCAGTGCTGCTCCAGCTGCAGGTACTCATGTTATTATGAAAGCAGAAAGAAGGTAATTATTTAGTGCTCACCAGAGTGTGCACTGAGATGTGGTTTCACTCTCCAAAATACAGATGGTGGCTACAATAGCTGATTTTTATTAGTTCCCCATAGAGGAAAGTTTGGGGAAATGTTCATATTTTTAACTTTGGGTTGAAAGTTTGGTATTCAGGATAAGGCAGTTGCTGGTCAGGGGAAAGGAAGGAAGTAGTTCCACAGGGCAATACCTCCTTTCCACTTTAAAGTCTTAGGATACAGCTCTTCCCAAGTGCTAATTGGACCAAAATCATTATCTTAGGCTTCTCCACATGTGATAGCAGAATCCCTCCCTAAGCGCATCTGATAATGTGAAAAAAATTAATTCTCTGTGAACGCGGAGTGCACGTGGTCTCCCCAGAAGTACTTCAGATACTTAAATACAGAGAGTCTTTTAAAAGAGAGACTTAACCTAAGAGCTGAAGAACTTCTCTCTTTCAGAGAGAACAAGGCACCTTCAGAAAGGGTCTCAGAGAACCCGAATCAGGCACACAAACTTTTCTGGCACGTTCTCCAAGACCTGCCTAAAGAGGTGAGCAGTGCAAAGCACCCAGTATGCTGCCAGCTCATACCCCTGTTCAGGTCTTACTGATCTCTGCAGGAGATGAGACGCAAGAAGCAGCAGCTCAGGCCTTTATTTCCCCCTCACTCTTGTTTAGTGTAGCCTGCAGAGGTGTCTGGGCTGCTCTAAGTGATGCTGTAACTCAGCAAGGCTGGAACACCCTCTCTGGTATCAGCTTAACGCTCGGAGATCCTTGAGCATGGTGAGTGTTGTGCAATTACCAGACTTAGTCTTGTTTCTGGTCCTTTCATGGGTATTCTCTCTGCTAATAGGAGGCTTGTGAGCACGACAAGTCAATCATACAGCATTAACTCCCAATCAGCTTACTCAGCTGGAAAATCCTCCAGTTTATCTGGGAATGCTGCCAGGTCAGCCCTACTTGTAAGTGCAACCTAAACAGCAGCAACATCTCTGATTTTTCCTTGGCCTGTATTTGCCAGCATGCTCTAATGTCTGCTTGAATTTCCAGACACGGTGATTTGATCTCGCTCGTGAATCATCTGCACACACACAGGAACTCTGTCGTGGTGCACACGGCCATAACTTCACATGGCACAGAGAAAACTCCTCAATTAAATTAATCCCCCAGTTCAAGTGCCCATACAATGAACAAGGCAACTGTGCCAGAAATGCCAGATTTCTTATGTGTCTCAGCACAACTGGGGGAAAACAAGAGGAATTAGAGACTTCTGATGGCTACCAACCCCTTCCATAAGGGACCTTTCCTTTAATGTGCTCAAGTCATGCTTTGAAACACAAGCAAGCCTTGATGGTGACTCAAATGGAGGAACAGGGACAAAAGAGAGCAAGAAGGGCTGTGTTACAGAGCAGAAGTATGTGATGGTTGGTTAAGGACAGAGAGGTAAACATATCTTTAATAATTCTTTGGGACCATAAGGATGACTAAGTAATAAAATCTTTGACGAACTCAGTTACTTCTCCAAATGGTTCCTGTTTGAGTATAAAATATGATAATAAACAATGGGCCTGCGGAAGGGAAATTTATGTTGTTTTCTGAATTCTTGTAAGAAAAAAATCACTTGAGCTTTTAAAGTCTGAACAGTAAATTAACTGATGAAATGCAAAATAATTTTTTCATTGCACAAACATGGTAACAATTGTGATGTTGGCCAAGTGCTCAGGGCGCTCCCAGTGTCTGCTGCAAGGAACAGGAACAGCTGTTGAATGCAGGGCTCAGTGAAGTCTCACTGACGAGGTGTCTCCCATGGGCTGGTTGCAGTGGACTTTGGATCAGGTGCAGCATATATTTTATTAAATCAGAGAAATTACCATTCAAATAAAATTAATTCATTTGATACCCATAAAAATGAATATTTCTTCTTTTGAAAATCCTACATTAGGAAAATGCACTACAGTTGTTAAGTGAAAGTTCTCTGCTAACGATTCAATGCATTTTATTCCTTTCTTTGAAATTGTGATTTGTTTTTCTTGTCTAAAATCCTGCAGTGTGCTAAAGGGTGACATAATTTTAGAATATGATTTTCAGGTCAAAATAAAAGTAACGTAAAATTGGTCTTAATGCCAAGAGAATTCAACCAGGATGCTGTTTAAGGTGTAAAAATAAGTACTTTTGCTTCCAATGTCTAAAAGCCCTTTTTGATTCCTCAGACTGTCCCTGCAGTGTCCCTTTATGACAGTAATGGCCCATCAGTTGTTTCTCTTGTGAAGCTCCAGCGCAGCACTTTTCTGCTGATGAAACTTGCTGTGTATAAACTTTGGAGGCAATGCTGGCAAATGCGGTGGTTGAGAGGGGGACAAATTAAATGACAAGTCTGGGCTAAGAGAGCCTCCTGACTGTCTCATTAGAGCCCCCAGCCTGAAGCACTGCTGGCCTGGAGCTGTACAGCGCCATTTAATTGGGCTCAGGGACTGTCACAGCGCACTCGCTCTTCAGACAAGCTCTGTAAACTCATTTTGCCCATCATGACGCTTTTTTGACACACATCTTCTGTCTGGTTTTTTTAAACTCTTGACAAACACCACTTGGGAATTAAATTCAAAGCCTGTGTGATTTCCTTTTTCAAAATGCCAAATACTCTGTATGAAAGCTGCATTATTCCCCCCTTAAAATTTATCTTATTTTTTAAGATTTGTTCGCCATGAGTACCTCTGTTTCTGGTGCCCCCCTCTTTTTGTGGGTAATGTTCCAGATCGCACAGCTCTAATTTAAACAGCCTGTGGATCTTCTTGGGTTGGACAAACTACAGCCCAGGAAAATTTGCTGCGCTGGTTCAAACAAGGAGTTCAGGGCAACCTGCTTTTCATGGTTACTTCCTCTCATTTGTCATTGTGAAAAGTTTAATACTAACAGGCAAATCTGTAGTGCTTTACTGAGCTTTGGCTGTTCAGGGAGAGGCAGTGCTGTTTGGAGAGCTGTTTCCGATCCTTACAAAGTAAACTCAAGAGCTCCCCAGCATAATGCACGAAAAATGCTGGTGCTGGCTGAGCTACCCCTGGTGCTTTTCGGTTTAATGATGGAGTCCTAAGGATCCTAAGGCCAGTCCAGTGGACTTTGGGTAGGTTTGGAGGCTGATCAGGCACATTGCAGAGATGTCATATGCAAGGAATGCATGAACAAAATTAATTAAAAGTAGATGCAACTCTGAGTCACTTTTCTGTAGTGGAACCAAATCTAATTGCTCTGTTAATAGCAAAAGACCTTGGCCTTCAGAAGGCAGAACTGATTTTTATGCATTATTTTTTTTTCATATATATATATATATATATATGTACATATATATAATTCATCTCCTACACATAATTAAGCTATGACTTTCTGGATGTTCAAGATGAGAAATTAAGTAGATGCTCAAGTTATTTTCCTGCACATACCCTTTTTAACATCCTTCTGCTGCCTTTTTTCCTTTTCTTTCTTCCCAGCTATGAAGCCAGATTATTTAAAATTTTCCTTTCTAATATGACCCAAATATATTAAAATTGAATCATATTCTGGGTACTAATGAAATTTCGTTGATTGGGAAATGAGGCACATACATTTCAGGATTTTTCTTTTGAAGTTTGTGGTCAATTTAATATTCAGTTAAGCAGGACTTTGATGCCAGCAGAGTTGGAATAAAGGCCACTGCCATTTTGTTCTTCATATTCCTTGTGCATATTTGGCCCTGATTCCTGAAAGCTCCAAGCCTCTAACTTTGGTTAGAGTTAATCCCTTCTGAAGTTGCAAGGCACGGTCATTTTCTGAAACTGAAAACTGCGGTCTGGGAAGAGATAAAAATTCTTTTTCATTTATGCATTACACCAGTAAATTACAAACCCCCAGTTCATCCCTTATTTTCTGCTACCACCTTTGTTCATAGTGCAACACTCCCAAAATGTGCTGAGTGCTACACACAGAAACAAAAGAGCAAGAAGAGCTGGGGAACCAGACTGAACACGGAGGCAAAATGATCACACTGGATCATGGCTGGGTGTCTCTACCTTCAAACAAATTGGCTTGTTAGATCAAAGGGGAAAGGGAAAGAAGTGAGATGGTGAGAGGAGAAGGCATGAGAACAGAGGAGGAAAACAACAGGTTGAAAAGTTCAGGGTTTGGAGTGCTGAGACTGTGTCATGCCAGGTTCAATACTTTTATACAGCGAAAAGGAAGTGGATTCATGTGAAGTAAGAGGAGAAAAAAAATTTGTTTCAGTTTAGCATCAAGGTCAACCCATCAGGTCAGGACTGATCCTCACCAAAATAATGTTCAAATCCGTAAAATCTGGAATTCCAGAGCTAACACCAAGATTTCAAAATATATCAGAAGATAGGTGATTTCCATAGCATAATTTCATGTGAATTTTCAGGAATACTCCTTCAGAGTTTCAAGTAATTTAATACATGTTCTATATAAACTATCTAATTATATGTGAAGGAGCAGCCTTAAAAGATAAATTCTGTTTTCACTTGCTAGCTTTAAATTTCAACTCCTCACTAATGGTGGAGTGCCAGCACTAGCCTGTCTCTACTTGTCAATTTTGGAAGTCTAATTCTATGACAGGTGAGCATTCAAATGTAACATTCTGTTCTAAAAATGTCCAGATCTTTACTCTTCTGCAGGTCAGGTTGTTTTTTTTTCAAGTCTGCCTGGTTTTAGTAATCAATCAACACACTGAGAAAAAAAACAAAAGACAAGTAAAAATAATAACCAACAAAATGAGAAGTAATAGCAAAATTACAGTAACTCACACTTGGGCTCTCCTTGCCCTTGCTGTCTTTACTGGAAGCTCCACTCAGCTGCTCAATTAAACTGTAATGTGTTAATTGTTCAGGTCCATCCTCTCCAAAATGGCCATAGAGACTGTGTTGGTATAAATCCAAAATCGACATTGGGTTCCCCAAAAACGACCTTCTCTGATTTTGTTTTTCCTGCACAGCTGCAAGAGATGTAACAAAGAACACCATTATGGCAGTCCACACAGATCATAATGTAATTTTACAATTTTTTAATGTATTTATATTGTTTTTTAAGGTATCTGAAATTCAATGCAATAGAAACATTAAAAAGCCTAGCTTCTAATTCTCCAATGCATATACAGGGGACTGTTCATACTTAATGTTTGAGATGGAGGAGATGGTATGAGACAGACAGAATTAATTTCCTTTCTTCTCAAATTATAGACAAGATGGTTAATTTGGGGGCTCTTCCCACTTAATTATTTGCAGTGAGGTTTTGTTCTTCTCTTTTAATAGATTTACATGGCAGATGTGCTAACTTCCTTTAGCAAACCCTTCAGTTTGACTGTACTTGATAGTTCTTTCCTTTTCATGATATTTTTAGTTAATGAATGTAACAGCATAAAAAATACACTAGCAAGGTAAGAAAGACCTCTGATCTTATAGATCCTGCTGTAGCACAGCAACATTAAGAATAAAGCCCCAGTTTCCAAAGTCCAGGGCTGAAAACTCATTTAGAAGAACAAAATAAAGCCAAAGGAATTTTCTGCAGCTTCATGCAAGCACACAGGAGCCAGATGTTCATGTGAATATTGAGCTCCTTTCCTCACTCTTCTGGTTTTACACAAACTTCAACTCTGCCTTACAACTTCCAGCCCTAGGAGAGCGTCTGCCTCCAATGCCTCCAACAGAATCACAGGGCAGAACCCAGCTTATGAAACTGAAATTAAAACACTTTCATGGCTGGAAGAGAAGGATCTGGAATATTTGGAAAATTCCCTGTTACTCTACTGACCTTCTCCGTGACATTGGGCAATGCACTGGGAATCTCATGCTAAGCCCATTAAATCAATGAAGGTCTTATCATTGACTTTTAATAGCCCTTGCATTGGGCACTCAGTCTTTCTGTTCCCTGCTCATAAACGGAAAATGAAAATCACTCTGACGTTATAATTGTGCAACCAGTGAGTTTGGGGACTCAGCTAATAAATGTAATTATAAAAATATTCTCTGTGGGTTGGTTTGCTGTAGCCCCTGCCCCAGCCTCATGTGGATGCTTTGAGGTTATATCACTTGTGTGCACAAAGACACTGAGACCTTTGAACACAGAATGGGATAAAGTATGGTTGCTAATATGATGTGAGAACTGCATTTAGAGAGCACAGAACAGAAATCCTGACTAGGAGGAATGACCACAGCAGAAATTTTGCAATAATGTGTCATAATCTTCTATTTTTCTCAATCACAATTATGTATTTTATTCTCTTACTGGCCCAAAAGTGAGGTATATACACAAAATTAACAAATCTCTATGTAAAATGGTCACCTCAAGTCATGCTTAGATATTATTGAACTTGGAATCTGCCACCATTTAAAGCAACTGCTAACACATGATAAAATCCTTTTTTTTTGCAAATTGTGATCATTACAGGAAAGAAAAAAGGTTATTCTGTAATACCACATTCACCTCTTTAAAAAAATCACATTTATTGCACTAAAATACGATTTGTAAAAAGCAAAATCTGTAAAAAGAAGTGTTTATGGGCTGACTAAAGTGACTTGCAGTATTTTCTACAGATTAAACCCACAAAGCTGCAGCAGTGATGTAAATAAATGGTCCTAGCCTCCTATTCAGCTCTCCCCCATGGAATCAGAAGCAATGGATTGACTCTGAAATGCCAAATTTTAGAGCCCAGACACTGAAGAGCATCCAGCCAGCCCTGGTATTTTCCATGCCATCGTCACTGTGGAGATGGTGCTGCAGGTGCTGCTCTGCCAGGTCAGGCTTGGAGCTGCACAGGGGATCAGCTCTCAGGGTGGTGCCAAGACCTTGCCCTGGCCTTCCCGAATTTTCCAGTTGCAGGGAATCCAAGGGCTGCAAGGACAAGGATGGAGCCGCCTGCCCCTCACCGCCCCAGGGCACACATCTGCTCTGGAAGGTGGCTCCAAGCACAGCAGGCTGGTGGTCAAGACAAGCCAGCAATTTCCCGGGTTATTAAACACACAGAAAACCATTATCTCAAGAACTTCACTTAATGTGTTTTTATCTACTGGAATTCAGTAAATTCTGAATTGCCATCAGTTCTCACTAAAAGCCTTGCTACTTGAAAGCTGCAATATATACACAGAGGACAATGAGAGAGAGCTCACTGTGGCACCATGACCAACATCACCTTGATACAGAGGCTGGGAAACTGTGGCCTTGATCGCTGCGTTATTTCAACTGGCTGTATAATTAAAAAGAAAAAAAACAAAGAATGCTATATTTATAGTCACCTTTCAATTTTGTAATAATGTAATTATTTTTATTTGCACTGCAGAGATTTATGCATAAAAGCCTGCAAGTTAAGCCCCTACTAGCAAAAACTGTGGAAGGGGGAAAAAGCATATAGACACATAATAAAAAGCAAAAGGTAATAAAAAGGTAATGGAAAATGAGACTGAAGGAAGACTTGGGGTTAGAAAGTGAAAACTAGACAGAAAGTTCAGTGAAGGACACCATCTGCTGCTGAGTCAGTGTGGGGATGAGGGACATACATCTTCATGTACAGAAGTTCAATTACCTTGTCTGTTGTTCTTTGTGAACTGCACAAGAGTCTCCTCTGCAGCTCTGAAATAACTGGGCTCGTACTCGGGCTCTGGCTCGCTGTCAGTGCTGCTCGCTGAGTACGTGCACACCCTCAGAGCTGTGTCCTGCACAGAAAAGGCATGGCAGCAAGTCAGATAATGCGAATATATCAAAATAATGCTGAAAATAGTATTAGGAGTAGCACATTTTATATTCACAATGCAGTATAAATGGGTAGTTCAACAGGGAAAACCTGCATTACCAGTCTAACTCTTCAAGTAAGTAATCATCAGTCTGACATAGGGGAAATAACACATTTTTGTCCTGCTGAGTCCCCTGAGACAGTCTGGCAGAAACAATCCCGACTTCAACTTTTCTTTTCCCTCCCACTGTAACATTGTTTTTGGTTCTACCAACATTCTCAGATAATTTTATCCACCAAGTTCAATTTTAGAAGTTCTCGAGTATGTTTAATACAGTCTGTTTGTAACATGCAAAATTATCACACCACAAATGGTTTGCTGTAAGCAGTTCTAGAGACAACTAGAATGGCCAGTAAAAAATATACATGCTTTCTATACCAGTAAACCCTATTTTTTCCCTAAATTTATGTCCCTTGTCCTGGTATTTACGTTAGAGTACTGGAGAGACTTTAGTTTCCAGATGATTCCTTTGCCAGTTCTTTTCAGGAAACAATACTATTGATTTTCTTCTGGGAATAAAGAGGAACGCTGACGGCTCTGGGCAGCTTCTAATCATGGAGGGCCTGGAGGCTCGAACCATTCAGGAGCAGCAGCTCAGTCCAATAAACCCCACAAACCAGGCAGGGGGGAGCTAAGCCGGGTACTGCTCGGGTAATGGCATGTACAAATACCACCTACCACCCCTAACCCAGCTCAAAAGAGATTTTAATCCTGTTTCTCCTACAGGGATGTTAATTTCCACATCCCGCCATCCAAGCTGCAGTTTTTAACTGATGCAGAAGGAATCCCTTTGTTGGGAATCACGCGCTGGCGGGGAGGGAACCAGAGCTGAGGACACATTGCATGCAGGCAGGTATGCCCAGATTGGAGATTGCCAGCCAGCTGTAGTCCCCAAACCCCGCAGAAACACGTTAGCAGAGTATTTTCCCAATCTCAATACTTCCATAGCCCATCTGCTCAAACCCTCACACTACACAGCCATACAGACAAGGAAACCTAAAAAAACCAATCTGAATCTCATGAAAAGCAACAAACAAGATCAACTTTCTAGAAGAGAAAAAGAGGGTAAAAGGTCTCCATTTCCGTTCTAAAAGTGCCTGTGAGGATTTTAACTAAAACATGTTTATCACTAGGAGGATAAAGAACCTTTAGGTGCTGTATTATTATTACTGATAAGTAATGAGATAGCAAATGAAAGGTAAGATAGTAAATGTAGCTGTTAGACTGTTAGTTACTCTTTCCACCATATTAAAAACATTGGCCATTTCTGATCCCTCTACAATGGCCACGATACCCAGCTCATTTAAGAGATGCTACTTCTTAACTTATACCTTTGTTTTAGTAGTTTTCTTGGGGGTCCACTCCAGAGGAACTTTTCTATTTTCTACAGTCTCTTCGGTGTGTTCTAATGAGGCAGAGGTCACAGAATTTGCTTCTTGTTCACTTTGCTTTGCAAAGTTAATTATTCCTGAATTAAGGGAGACATTATTTAAATTCTAGTTCTCATCAACATCTTCATGATAGTGTGTCAATTATAATCCAGTAAAAACTGGGGGCAAGTCATGATACTTTCATTATGTCAAATAATATTTTACTACTCAAAGGAACTTGACTTTACTACTTAACTAACTTACTGGAATAGTTCTAACAAAAGTGGCAGAATTTCATCCAAATCCTTTTCCAGTTAACAAGAGAAGAGGAAGGCATGAATTTAAATCCCTTCATTAGTTATAAAATATATACTCTTTCAACAAAGAAACAACTTTCAATAATTACTTCTAGGCATTGTAGGATCTGCTCTGCCATTTTATGTTCTCAGAGAACAATCTTTTAACATAAATATAATTGGAAGTACCTTTCTAGCAGAAAGCCAGCTTTTTTATTTGCTCTATTTGCACTATGCAAAATCAGAACATCAAAGAAGATATATGGTGCATATGAAATAAAGTGATAATTGTAATTTGATTGAGAAAGTGAGGGAGGGAATAATTGAATGAAAATAGTCTAGTAAAGAATGAGTTGACCCCATCATCTGATGTATACTACTTTTTTGTAACATCTCTTCATGACAATTTAATTAAGATACAAACCTTACAAGGTTGGTGCAGTGAATATTAGCATTAAGATCAGAACAATCTTACTGCTACTGACTTCTTATGAAGCAATTCAATGCTTGCAGTTTCTGTTCAATTTGTTATAATGACAGTGTTTAATCACAGGCTCTGCTCTCTAACACACTGCTGAATTGAGGTCACACATGTGGCCATTCAAGCATGTAGCACATAATCTATAAACTAAGATTTCTCTTCTGAATCCTTCTTAGCTGTACCATTAATTAACAGGACACTTATTTTAAAAATACTAAGTGTTAAAGTATCTTTCATTTAGCTTTGATTTGAAACAAGCAGGGGAGTCTGCAATAAAGCATACAATGTGTGTTTGCAGTCTATTATACCATTGCAACACTGCACTGGGAATATTGCTAAATCAACTAAGTTCTAAAAGTTTAATTAGAAACCTTCTGTTATACATCCTATGGTGTAAGAGAGGCTTCTTTTCTCCTAGGTTCAATATATGTCAGCTTATTAGCAGAACATATACTTGATGGCCTTAAACTAAGCTCAAACTTGATATTTAACCTTACATGCTAATTACACAGAATCTCTCTTATAGATAGAGTGATACAGATTTATGCAAGTTAAATACTCACAACTTTTACAGGACCTGTAACTGGGCTGACAAAGTGCTGATCACCATAACCCCAATAAATAAGTGACATCACATTTGGTCGAGATAAGACAATACCCTTCTCCAATAAACTAATCACTTTTACTGTGCTTTGTGCTGTATCTGTCATGCTGACTACAAAAATTTCCCTATTGTTAATGCTACATGATTTTTAATGCTATTAACATATATATTAATAACTCCAAAGCCTTCAAAAACTTATATAAATAGTCAATGTTTGTTTATAAAAAATGCACAGACTTCAATGGAACTATTTACTAATACAAAGTTATTTGCTGGAGCTTTGATGGATTGCCAGTCCTTTTATACCTTTGTCAGCTCTTGTTTTATAGCTTAAACACACACAAAGCTCATAAGTGGAAGTCAGGTATTTTATGTTCATACAGAGAAATGTGTTTGTATGATGCAGTAAAGCAATGAGAGCCTTGCTTGAGGTCAAGGCCATATATTCAGTGGGACAGAATTTATGCATCAAGGCCAAATGAGTCTCCAGTTCAAATCCAGTATCAAAAGCAAGTCTTTATGAAAACATCTTTTCTGTGTCACAACACGGCTGTGCTTTGTACTTTGTGCAGTCTGATCCTGAATATTGCTGAACATCCGCATTCTGTTTCAAGTCAACTTCCAAGGCTGGCATATGTTTTTTTTTCTTCAAGTACTGTTTCTGGAGAAAAGGCTTTAAGCACTAAACTCATTTTTCTTTCTCAGATAAGCATTATGTGTAACAAAATTTCCATATGGCTCAGGTCACAAACTTGTTAACCTTATGCATTCATAAAAAAGTATCTTCTGCTCCGCATTTAACATTTCTGTTATCAATTGCCATTATTACAGGATTTCTGCTAATCAAAACAGAGGCCAAGGCAGAAGTAATGTGATTTTCAGTGTAATTGACATTTTACCTGAGGCAGCTGGTTTGGGAAGGCGACTTTGAAAAGGTCGTATACCTCTGGCAGTCATGGCCGGATCAGACGTTGAGTGACTAATTACGCTTTCCACAGACTCCTGGCTCTTCGCTGTTGAAGGCACTTCTCGCTCAAGAGTTTTGGCTTTTACTGAAGGAGCTGAAGGAGGAACTTGCTCAGATGCTGCAAAGGCTCCCGTTTCCAAGGTTGGCTCTTGCTTAGAAATGTGTCGCCCCGTCGATCGGTTCCCTGAGTCAGGGAGGGGGAAGGTTCCAATGCCACTGTCCAGCGTCCTCATCTGGCAGCAAGACTCTAAGGCACAGGAAATTGGTGTGATGGGGTGGAGTTAAAGGTATTTAAAGTCAGTGAAAGGGTCTAGGGGGAAAAAGAGCCTCTTAAAGGGAAGATTTCAATGAAAAGGAAACATTTTGCACTTTGTGAATGCACTGTTACCTGTCTCTGGAATGCTTTTGAGACTTTGACTGAATACAAGGGAATACTCTGCTGAGGTGCACTGAAATTAAACAAGTGACAAAATATTGACACTGGCCTGCTTTGGAGCTACAGTGTGATAATGGATAAGTGGGGCAGGTCCTGGAAAGCAATTACAGATGGAATTTTAAAATCATTTAATTTGAAGGCCCACAGTATGTCTGAAGAGTACCAGTGGGAGGGATGGAGTAGTGTAATATATTTCTTCCAACATAAACCCACACTCCACAAAGGTTTGGCCTCTCCATACCTCTGTTTTGTTAACTGTTTCTCATACAAGAAGGTGTTAGCCAAAATGTTATTGTGTATTCTTACACAGAATTAAGATTTACAGAATTTCTCAGAGATACCCATCTCTCAGAGCATCCTGGAAATCTTGGACAGCACCAGCCACGCCTTTGTTCACCTTATTACGCCCTGGTTCTTCTCATCCCAGTGTGGGTAAGTGCACACAATGCCAGACAGGGATACCTTTAGTACTTTTTTTGGAAGCAGCATGGTGCCACACAGCCCTCCAGCCTATCCATCCTGATGGAAAGGAGCTGTGCCACCCATGTAACAGGGAAAGGTGCAAGTGCAGATGTGTGCACATTGCTATTTCAGCAACCAGGATGTACAGGAACCCCCAGCCCCCTCAATCTCTATCAGTTTCCAGAGACTCCCCTTTTGTTTCTGTAAGGGCAAACAACATTGAAGAGACTGTGATGTCAAAGACCTTCTGAGTGCCATAAACACCAAGGAGGGAGCTTCAGCACTAATGGTTGGAAAATGAGCATAATTTAGGTTAAATGTCTGGAAACATCCCTTGACAGCAAGATCTTAAGTCTGTGGCAGACACTCCCAAAGGAAGCAGAGGAATTTCCTTTGCTTTGAACAATTTAAGGCTACACTAGACTAAAGATATACTGCAGTGAACAATTGTGCTCCAGCAGGAGATGCAGAATATGGCCCAATATATCTTCTCCGTATCTATTTTCCGTGTTTCTGAGTATTGATTTTTTTTATGATATGTCCATTTGTTATTTAAGTCTGTTTTAGTTAGCAGTCCTCTGTCAAGTCATTTTCATTATTTTTTCCTCTGCAGTGTTTCTAATACTCTGAAAAATCTGGAAATATTTCTCCCCTACGGGTTTTGCCTATTTGTTTTTGAACTAAGAACATTACCACGGTCATTCTCGTTAAATATCTTCATCTCAACGGGCCTTTCTTGACAACGAGTAGGAAACTACTTACAGATAAATTAAATATGTATTTCTATTTCATAGTTCTTGTGAAAGGAGAAGGAACTGATATTTATGTGGTCCTCATTGCCTCATCCTCATCACTCAGGATCAAAGAAGGACTGAAAGTCCTACTGAGCACTTGGACCTTTCAGAGCCTGGCTGAGCTGAGCTGCAGCAGCAAATGCTCTATGCATTGTTTTTTAACAGGGCAACAGGTGACTCTGATCCCCTCACAGAACTACTGCACACCAAGAATTTCTCTCCATAGGTCCAAGGAGGTAAGGTGTGGAAACCATGCTGAGCTAGCACCTACATTTTCCATCACATTTTTGAGCCAATGTGTCATAGTGATTCTTCAAGTTGATGAAGGTTTTCCAGGAAACATGAAAATAATAAGAGAAATATATTTGGTTCTGCTGCATCAAAAGGAGACATCCCATCTACTGAACCCTCTTACCTCAGCTATACTTCCTCTGACTTATTTTTTTGTTGTTTTTGAACAGCAAAATACCTAGCTAGAAGTGGGAGTGCAGAAAAGCAATTTAAAATGCCAGGCATTGCCCTTGCCATTTTCTGTGGATAATCAAGCTGAAACTACATGTTAGCTCGTGGACAGGCAATTCTTCAACTGAAGACTGTTGGTGAGAGAGTTAGCAAATAAAGGGAAATATGGAATAAGAAAGGACTTCTGTTATTTGCCTCTTAACCAAAAGACATCTGTGCAACACTGCTTGTGTTGGAGAGGCAGAGCTCTTCAGCAGAGACACGGAGTAAGCTGAAAACATCAATAAAAGAACACAAAAGTCTGAGGAGTCTCCCCTCTCCTGTCTGTGCAGCCAATGTGAGACCTGATTCTGTAACCGTTTCCACAGGGACTCTGAAGGACCTTGTGGTGTTGTTTCCTTTCTGATCATTCCCCAAGAAACTAAGAAGACATTCCCTCCTAATTATTACAGGAAAACTAAGTAGGATCAAAATGTGTATCAAAAAGCACAGCTACAGCCTTTGTTGAGGGAGAACTGGAGGGTTTGTTTCTTAAAATGACATATGGATTCCTCTCGCCCACTGTTACCTTGTGTACATCTAGGAATGGACCATAAAGCAATGGCATGGAATCAAAAGAAATGAATACTGAGGGCCAGACTTCCAAGCAAACACAGTCTCCTGCTGTTTCCAAAATAATTGGGAGCGTGACGGAGGAGCACACCAGCAGTATCACGTTTAATTAAAAGGAAAAAATAGTTTTAATCGATTATAGTCTTCCTTCATAGAGACTTTATCCATGTATAAAGGAAATACAGCAGGTGGAAAACAGATTTTTAAAACAGCTCACTAATTTTTAGTTCTGAAAAACCACAAAAGGGCCTGGTTTTCAAAGTGCTCAATGCTCAGCAGCTCCCATTGTGACACTTAAGGACAGATTTTTGGAGAAATCTGTGACTCGGCTATGTTGAATAATCCTCAAAAACCTAGTTCTAAATCCAGAGTACACCACAAAATTCTTTGTGGATGTTAATTTTTCACTACTGAAATTAACTAATTCACCCTAAAGCTATGTAATACAAATAAAAAAGTGTCTTTCAGAACAATTTGTATTACTGGAAGAACGAATACACATTATCTTGTGTTGTTTTTAAATTTTTATGAAGCAACTGCAAAATAAAAAAATTCACTATACATCCCAGTGACAGCTTTCAAACAGCTTCATGGCCCATCTGATTTCATCAGCTGCACTGACACTTCAAATTACTGTTATCAGCAAGAGCTGCACAAGACTACATAATGAAAATATGTAAAAGTTAAATCTCTGGTGCTGTGACAGTACCACTCAGTAGATGAAAAATGACTCTGTGAAACATTAAAGTCTGGAAAGAGTTATATATGAGCTTAATTACTTTTGCTTGAGAATTCTTCTTGGCATACCAGCCAAATTCCTTGCCTGTTCCTGAATTTGTTTTCCTCCCCTTTCCTTGCCAGGGAAGAAGGAAGCTCACAGAATGGTATCAGTTTTATAGTGGACACAGACAGACTCGCTCACCATCAGCCATTTCTCTGAATAATCAGACTAGAATCAAAAGCCTGAAATACTGAAATTCCCTCCTGCTCTCATCAGGGGGATTTGAGTCTGAACCAAAACCAAAGTCCCTGGAAGTCCTACTGTAGAGGAACAATTCGAAACTGAAAACAGAAACAAGGAAGAATTTACAGGTATTTCCTGGCAGTCAAGAAACTCCTGACTGCATGGGAATCTTTTCATGACAGGGTGTTGTAAGAGCTCAGTGGAAATTTTGGGGAAGACCTTTAATGTTGAGAAGCCTCTTAACCACTGGACAAAAGGAGTTAATACTGCACAGAAAGTTTTCTGAAAGTTTTATGAACTACTTCTCAATAATTTTCAAATTTAGTATTTTCCCGTGCAAGACGATCCTGCAGTTCATGTCCCACATCCGCTGGACACTGCGGTAATTTGTACAGCTGGACAGTGCTTTGCAATATTGCACCTTCACTGATGCTTTACCAACAGTTTCTGGCATCAGGAGATCACCAAGGTCTCTTCAATACGGAGTCAGCGCCCAAATTAGAGATGGAATAAAAAGTGAAAATTCTGCACCACTCTGAGGGTCTGGACAAGAGGAGGATAGAAAAGGGACAAACACTCAGGCTGGCAGGTATCAGGAGTCCTAAAAATCAGATCATCGCTAGGGAAAATAACTCCAGCAGCTCATTCTGTAGGGTTTTTTTACATTTTCCTCTGAAATGCAAAAATTAAACAGTTAGAAGTAAACATACCCCACTGATGAGCACTGACAGCTTAGAATTCATTGAAGTATTTTAGGGCATTCTCCTGAGCATAGATAATTTAAAAATGCATCTTAAATACCAGCAACAAATCATTAAACCTAATTATTCTTCAACTTTTTTTTTTTTATTTCTTCTGAAAGACTTGCCACAAAGATATCAGAAACACATCACCTCTATCTCAGAAAACATCCTTGGTACAGATCATTGGAGCCTGGAAAAGAATACCCAGGGAAGCTGAGTGGTGACCCTGCTTTTGTGTTCCTTCAGAAGAGCTGCTCCTGGTCACTGCGAGGGCAAGAGGAGCTCTCACTCTGAGCTGGTACCATGCTGCTTTATGCTGTTACACAGCACCCTTCTCTGGTCCTCTTTTTATACAATGCATGTGAAAGGAAAATCAATTTGGGGGAAAAATAAAAAAAGCATAGAACAGCTACTGTGAAGGGAATTGCTTCCAGCACAGAATAAGCAATGTGGGTCCAGCCCAGGTTAAGTTCTACACTGCTGGTTGCAAAATAGGGTATTATTCAAAATAAGCAGTGGAGCAAACTCCATCCCACTTTTAGGTCAGGGACATGTTGGTCTTTCTAATGTTGAACCTGCGGTTGAGTCCTAGCACATATTGAAGAGTTTTAATGAAATTTATAAAAGAGAAGACATAAGGTGACGATATAGCTTTAAACACAGCATCTGATTACAGTTTTCTCCAAAAATGTGAAAAGATGCTTTTGCTAAGGGGGATATAATGCCACATGTTATTGCAAACAAACCTTTAACTGAATAACTGTGGAGTGTTTCATAATGTTTCCTCAGGTAAAGATTCACATTCTAATAAAGCCTGTTTATGTTGTATCCTAAATGAGTTTCACAGATGCTCAGGCTGTTCACAAATCACATACAAGTCCTTCTTTACGCAAGGACTGTTACACTGCTAAGAAGTCTGTAAAATAACTCATGGTTACTTGGACCATCTATTTAAAGCAATATATGAGATTTTCTATGATTCTTAAATCATCCATAAAAATCTTTACAGAAGCCACAAGATCCAAAGTTTTACCCACAGAGCTAAAATAAGGCACCAATCAGCAGTTCCATTGAACAGGTACATGTGCATACACACTACCGCTCAAAATGGTCAGGCATTTCACCTGCTTTGAATTAGGCATAGTAAGAGGAGACATTTCTGGATGGTGGCACACAGGGAAGGACTTAGAGGCCCCGAGAGGAAATAATTATAGGTCCTACCATGTTGTAACTGCAGTTCTGCCTCTCTACTCATTTGGGCCACAAGTGACAGAAGGCAGCTGCTTCTCAGTGCTGGGGATGGAGATTTCCAGAAGCAGCCCAATAACCTCAGCCATTCCCCATCACGGTGTTCCTAATGAAACACTGATGGATACCAATGCAATTACTGCAAACAGACCCTATTTCTACTTCAAATGCCACATAAACAGCTTCTATTTGGGGGTGGCAAAGTTACAGAAGTGTTTATGTTACTTAACCTTGATGGCCAATCTATCTTAACATTAAAAATAAACAGCAACAAAGAGGAAAAATCTATTAATATGTCAGAAAGATCACAGGTAGTTCTGCTTACATCAGGCTTTCTAGGTATAATGCTAGTAGCACAAGGATCTATTTTCTTCCACAGAAGCATCCCACCTCATGAAAAATGTGGAATCCTCCCCTGTGTTCACCACTACAGCTGGTTTGAGATATTCCTCACATAAATTTTCAAGTTTTGGCCTACAAAGCTGTACATGATTGACAGAAATTTCAGCTGAAATCTTTAAGTAACCACCAGAATTCTCCGCAGAAAGCAGGCATCTTCAGGAAAAAATATCAGTCAAAAATAGCTCTGTATCAAGAACAGTTTCGCTGGGAAATTTCCAGCAAGCTGTTTTCAGAAGTACAGAATCAAGCCTTGACAGGTTTTGAGGGGTAAATATCACTGAATAGGCCTTCTCCAAGGAGCATCCAGGACATTAAAAATGGAAGGACGTAGTTCCCATCAGTAACAGAATACTCAAATTCTAACAAATTACCTTCCTTTGCATTAGAAAGCTCAAGACTTTTCACTAAGCTGTAATGGGGAACCAGATAACACGTACCGGCTTTATTCTGAAACACAAAGGGAGTATAGTTTTTCCTAGCATTTTGAAACATGCCAAATTAAAAATTAATAGATTTTCTTTTTTTCTTTTCAGAAGAATATTTCAAATGTAAATAGGTCCCTGCAAAATTCTTTCAAAAGTTAATAAACATCTTTAAGCTACATGTGGCATTGGCAGGAAGAACTTAAACTACAGGTGGCAAAACAGATCTCTTTATTTGCACATCCTTCTCTTCATCTGCAATGCTAAAGCAACCACAGAAAAAAGAAAATGTATTTCTGCCAAATCAATGTCAATTTTAAGTCGATTATTCCTTCCGGGTTTACACTATAATTTGATCCAGTTGGTCAAAGATGAGTGCATTATTGTTTTCTATCTGGATCTGAGGTAATCAGCATGCAAAATTAAAAAGCCCAAAGGCTCTCCAAGGTAAAACCAGAAAAGACCAAAGTTTCCATAGCCCTACACTCCCCTGGGTCCTGCACTGGTGACATGGGATTATTTCCAACATATACTAAGGAAGGATAAATGGGAGCAGGACTGTGCTGTTTATTTTCAAATGATGGAACTTCATTCATGGCTACTTGAATCTGGGATTACAATTTATGCCTATTTTTAATAACAATAAACAAAATAAATACAGACTTTACCAACTTTTTCAGTGTCCTTTCTATTTTCTTCCTAGTCACGTTTCATTTTGCAGAACCCACAACTTCAATATGTCATTTATCCAATAATTTGTCAGCTGTCTTCACAGTTTTCCATGACCACAATCCCATCTGAAGTGTATTTTCTGAGTTGAAGCAGATAATTGCTGCCTCATTTTAATTCCAGTCCCATCTTAAAATACATTTCTACTAGTAAGTCAAAAGATTAGCTTTAATTATTAGAGAATACTAATGATCTTGTACTCCAATTTAGCAGTTATCTATGGACTCTTTTTTTCAACAAATGCTTTCTATCCTCCTCCAGGCATTTAGATCTGGTGCCTGCATGCTTGTTACGGTTGCAAGCTACGTGTAATAGGGTTATTACAGAGGACAAAATGAGCTGGAGAAAGAACTTGGGTAATTTTTTGAATTTTCTACTCAACACCTCTCAGAGTCTATTAAATACAAACGTCTACTTGCAGTTCTCCAGTTGGGGAAGTCCCACAACCGGTGGCATCTGGAATTATCTCTCTTGTATTATGCTGTTGTATTTTCTTTCTAAAAATCTGCACACTGTTCTCAGGAGACAGGATATTAAGAACAGATACAGTTTTAGTCCTACTAGAAAAGATATATTGAGACTTATAATTCATTTGAAGAGCAGCTTGAAGCTCTGTGTAAAAGGTAATTAAATGAGGACCAGGTGCAGCCTGGCTGTCAGTAAGGCCAGTCTAGAAATTCTGTGGGGAGCTGTTCCCCTTTTCTGGCTGCACATCCCGCTTTGGCTTTGCAGCCACGCTGCCAATCAGCCTTACAACTTCACAACTCTCTTTGAGAAAGTTAGAGATGAGTAACAGCTGAGAAGAGGAGAAGTCCTCACATCTCAAGCAAGGTGTGAATCCAAGGTAAGCAACAGGTCTGCTGCAACGCAGGAATGTGGCTTTCCCAGGCTTTCTCACTGAGCAAAGCCTTCTGTTTCCCTCAAAACCCTGAAATATGAAGGTTGGGAGCCAGCAATTGCAAAGTCTCGGGAGCGTTTTCCTGGGGATGGCTCATTCAAGGCATGGATGGATGTTCCCCTTCATCCGCCATCCTCTGACAGGACAGGCACATCCCTCTCTCAGAAACTCTACCTGTAAGCAGCAAAGCCAGGAAAGGGTGGTTGGTTATTTACCCAGGTGCTAGGGCGGCCTCAGCCATGCCTTTTCGATGGAACCACAGGCCTTTATCTCCCTCTCTTTATGCCCCAGTTCTCCATGTTGAAACAGAGCTAATCACACTTCTCCTTCACGGGAGTGCTGCCATGAGGATAAAGAACGGGGATGTTTGGCAGCCAGTGCAGAACCAACCTGCAATCCCTGCCATGAATAATGCCTGTGCGGAGATACCTCTGCTCAGCTTCTCTGGAGGCTGCTCAGGAATTAACAGCCAGCTGCAAAGTACTTACAAGAAGCATTAAGGTTGGGGTTTTGCTGATATTATTAGAGGCAGCTGGTTTATTTTAAGAACAACTGCATTAGACCACAGTTAGAGAAGTGAGGAGGTCACACTCAGAGACACGGGCTGCACGTGGTGCCCAAGGGAGCAATTGGCTGTTCCACGCAGGGTTTGTTCACTTATGACTGTGCTGGAGGCATTTAAGGATAACGGGATGGAAGCACTGATTTACTTGCTGTTAAGCAACTCTCTTATAAATTGGAGTTTGGTTTCACTCACATTGAGATGCTTTCTTTGATTTTCTATTCCCAACAGAAAGGACTAGGGATAGTGCTTTAAGCATAAATGCTGTCTCTGGTAAACATGGACCAATTTCTAAGTGCATAGGAAGCTCTGGGTTTTGCAAATGCACTAGAGAACATACTATATTTATTTTGTAACATCACTGCTTTTTGTTTGTTAGTACAAAAAAATACTGAAATTAAAGCCACATGAATATTAAATGAAGATTTAAATAATTTATTTTTAGTTTTGCCCTGCAGATGGCTTTACTTAAGGGTACTGCTAACAAACACTTAAAAATATACACGCACACCTGAAACAGACTGATTTTATTCTTAATTAATGAAGTGAAAAGTTATTAATAGAGTGAGTGCAGAGAGCACTAAGTAACTTTTGAGTAACTTTACATGCACCATATAATCCTTCCAGTCTGGTACCCAAGTTCAGCTCCTCCAAACCAGCTGAATCAGTATGGAACTAACTGCAGGCACGCAGGAGCTGGTAAGGAACCATAATGACTTGAAGCCAGAAGAATGAACTGAGATTTTTTTCAGGAAATCTATTTTTTGCAAAAAATGTAAACCATGTTACATGGTGCTACAAAAACACCATTAGAATGACCACTTTGAAAATCATACTGCACCTCTTTGCCTGTTAAAGATAGGAAGTAGAGAAATTATTCACTGTAAATATATTAGTTGATTTCCTTTTCTTTTCCTAACAGTGAATTGTCCAAACACTGAGAAATTGAGTTCACTTAGTATTAAAATCGATGCACTACTTGTATAGGTATTATTTCTCTCTTAGAGTCATTTATTTTTGAAGAGTCTGTTTTTCTGTGATCTGCTATGATGGTTAATTGCATAATCCTATGTCAACAACTCAGGTGTCAGACTGAAGACATGAATCAAAGCTCAAACTCAATTAAAAACAGCAACAAAATCAGGAATAGGCATCCCATCCTCAGAGTGAGAATCTGGAAAGGCATATGCCAATACAGCTCAAACCTAATTGATAATGCAGATAGAAATGCATTTTTCAGAGAAGTTCTACTAGGTTCCATTGTAGAAAAGGAGCACAAAGTCCCTGTGAGCACGGAAGAAACACATGTTTAAAATAACCCAACACATCCTCACTGGAAATGCTTTTAAGTTTGCTCAGTTGCACTTCAGGTATATGAATTAATGGGAAATGCATGACTGAAGCTTCCCACACACATCCACAGATGGCCCTTGCCAGGAGCAAAAAACATGTAAAGTAGAAAAGTTTCAAACAGGACTCACACTGCTACAGAGAATACTGGTCTCTACTATCCTGTGAGAGGTAGGATAATCAGGCACAGTCCTGATTTGAGTGATAAAAATGAATATAGATTGGGCTAGACTGTAAAGTACTGTAAATCAACACAGCAGCATTAACTTCAGAGTCGAAGAACCCGGCCATCCCGTTTAATTGACATTTTAAGCCTGAATGAAACCAACAGATTCTCAGTAGCTTGAATAATAATTAGACTGTATCCTATATATAATGCATAAAGAGACACACTTCTCATTCTAGTGATAAAATTTGGTATTTCTGGGTGAATAGATGTAATGACAAAGAAGGAAATTAACAGCAAATCACTGTGGCTAATAAGGAAGTGTTGATCCAAAATATTAATTCTCTCCACAGAGAGAAGACAAGCTAGACAGTAGGCTGCAGGAGTGCTGTAGAGAATTGGCAATTAGACAAATGCTATGTGTACTATCTTTAAAGTACAAAGAAATGATTTGTCTTTGCCAGACTGTGAAGAAGGTAAGCTGACATAAATTAGAAGACATTAATGGATGTTAGTTTCTTATTATTCACATTGGCAAGGTTCTCCATCATCTTCACAGAACACAAGTATCAAGCAGAAAAACGCACAGAAAGTTTCACTCTGTTATCACACGCTCCTCCAGACCATTATTTCAAAATCAATCCCTGCAGCAATGCCCAAATGCCAAACAAGTTAAGAACACAGCACAGCAGGCACTATTCACATCATTTCTAGCGGTCCAAACACACACAATGCCATTCCTCTCTCAGCTCTGTCTGTTCTGCAGAGTAGCCAGTTCACCTTCTCACCCACACAAAAACCACGCAAAAAAAGCAGTTATTTATTTTAATAAAATTCTACTGAGAATATGCAGAGCAACTCAGTAAAGGAAAGGATATTTAGTCAGCTTTGTGCACCAGTGTATTTCTGATGAGCAGGAATGGTAATTAAGGCTGTTGCACACTGCCCTGGAAAGGCACTCAGCAGCGGGGCCACACCAAATCTTCAGCAACACAAATATTGCAGCATAGCAACGTGGGACTGCTTAAATGTTGTGTAAAGTTTCCCAGAGAAATGGCACACGGCTCAGGGACAGATGTAGAACAATATCCTTGAAGATTTAAAACACCTGACTGAGGAGGTCCCTCAGCAGGACTTCCAGCCTAGGGGGATGTTTCTACACACAGGAGA
>VYZT01044755.1:0-22181 GCA_013400735.1 Pomatostomus ruficeps
TCTGCCAAAGGCATTGCGGCAAAACAGAACAGAACAAGCCAAGTTTTCAGTGTCTATTCAGACTGCTCCTCTTATTTCAGCTCTGAAATATCAGAGTGAAATTCACCTCACTGAGCTTCAGCTCTCTGGTTGGTTCAGTAGCTCCAGAAGCTTCTTGTGCATGTGTATGGTGGAGCCTGCTGAGTTTTTGGTACAATTGCTCATGGCTAGAGGTGTGATATCAACATCCCTGCCAGAGTGCAGCTCGTGACAGGACCCACAGGAGCTATTGTGTGTGCTTCTGCACACTCTTGGCTCGGTTGCTGCATGAGGAGGTGAATGTTCCCTTTTTTAAAACTTTGAACACTGGCATTGCTTGCTAGCATTCATGAAACCATCCTTGGCAAACACTTCCTCGGGGCTGGCACACACATCTCTGGAAGTGGTCCTGGGCAGCTGTGGAGGGTTAATGAAGAGAAACAGCACTCAAGCATGAAAGAAGGTAACAAACATGAGGGCTTAAGCAAAGGGAAAGTTTTCAAGAGCTTGTGGGTTTATGTTCTCTCCTAGCAATACAATCTGGAAACAATAACATTTACTATATGTTCTAAGAAGGTGATTTATTATGGTGCTATAAAGCAAAAAAAAAGAAGTCTACCTTTTCACATCAAGCTTTGGCTTTGTTAATTGAATTCTATTTACCTTGAACCTTCTTCATCTTTCAGATAAAAACAATTACAGATTTGTTCTTGGTACTGCAATCTGAGATCCATTAGTGCATGTTAAATGGATTAAGTACAGGATGTATACTTAAATATTCAATAATAATTATCATTATAATAATTCTGCCATATAACTACAATGAAAATCTCTAATATTTAATTCCAGCTGGAAATGAAATCCAAATACCAAGTAGATTAAGAAAAATAAATACATAACAGTTTGGGTTCCTCAGGAAAAAGCATATCTCAAAGTTTAAAGTAAATAATGCCTTGGGAGCTGTGACTTTGACTAAAATATCATTTAAATGTCTGCCTTATCTTGTCGCAAAACACAAGCCAAATTATTTCATTTTAAAGTGTACTTTAAAGGAAAAAATCAGTAAATGGCACTCCAGAAGAAACATTATGCTTCTGATGGGAAATAATAGTCAAGCTCTGACAGAATAGTAAGCAGTGCGAAATGCTAATTGCATATGAATGGTAAGGTACCATCTGTATTGCAAACCAGGGTGGTAATTTTTGTCTGCAGGTCTTGTAGATCATGTAAGCTGAAGTGAAATTGGCATTTGTGGGGGGAAACATGAGGCACTTGGAAGTGAAGAGGTCAGATTCCAAGAGATTCTGCTGGCCTGGAAGCCTGGCAAGATTCAGCCTTTTGTGCCAAACTTCCTCACACTTTGAGTAAAAGCAACAGCTGTTACGTTCCTCATGTTGATTGTACTGCTCAAACCATTACACAAGTAAATCATCGCGCATGGGAAGTTCAGTAAGCAACATGTGCGACAAGATTGGAAGGATAAAGCATAAAATCAACTCCAAAGATTAGTTAGCCCCATGCTGACTTAATTTATCTGATACAGTGTTTGACGAGTAGGCTGTCATGGTGTAACCCAGGCAGCAAACTGAGTACCACGCAGCTGCTCATGCACTGTGCCACCCCAACCCCACTCTGGCATAGGGAGGAGAACCTGAAAAAGGTAAAACCTGTGGGTTGAGAAAAGAACAGTTTAATAATTGAAATAAAGTAAAATATCATCATCATCATCATGGAATCACAGTAAGTAAAATGGGGATAACAAAAGGAGAAAAAGGAATAAAACCCAAGAGAAACAAGTGCTGCGCAATATAATTGGTCACTACCCACTGACTGATGCCCAGCCCTGCCCTGAGAAGTGGTCAGCCTCTGTAAGCTGACTCCCCCAGTTTATATACTGAGCATGTCCTTCTGTGGTGTGGAACATCCCAGCTATCCCAGCCATGTTCCCTCCCAGCTTCTTGTGCACCTCCTCACTAACAGAGCATGGCAAACTGAAAAGTCCTTGACTTAGCACTATCTAGCAACAACTGAAGCATCAGCTCCATTATCCCAGCTGAAAACAGGACATTTCATGATGGCTGATGGAAAGAAACCCTACACAGAGGCAGAGAGCTGCAGTAGCTTTTAACAGCTAGATTTTGTTTCCAGGCAGCAAAATTCTCATGCTTCCTTCAGTTCCCCATTACGCAACAGAAAAGCTTGAAGAAGACAACACCAGATGAAAGTTTCCAGGAGAAGGAAACCCCATGTCCAGTGGTTCCTGATGGCCCTTCAATAGCTTCACCCAGATGTATCTGACAGCACAGCATTAACAGTGATTCAACAAGAAGAGACAAATATACTACTTTGCATTTTATCTGACTTAATTACAGATTTTAAAGAAATATTTCTATCTCTAATTAGCAAGCTTAGAAAAGCACCTCTCCCTTTTTTTCAAGCATGTTTGTCCACTGGTGCCTATTAATGTGATTTGTGTATGTTTTATGTATTTGCCTGTGTGGTTCCCCTTGTGTGTCACCCACTGATTTCCAGCTATGTGTGTCTCATCTTCAGACAGTTTGATGCTCTAGAAGTTCACAGCTTGATTGTCTAGGAACTACTGGAGTACCTGCACTAAATAGTCTCTTCTCATATTCTGGATATGTGCAGGCCAGAAAAAATGTCAGTGGCTTTAAGGAAGCACAAAGGTAGGCAAGTTGAGAGAAGCTCATTTAATCATATGGAGAATCATATTTAATGTAGTGCTTTTTGTACCTATAGGAATACCTCTTTTTAGATATCAGGCCATATGCCATTTCATTTTTCTTCATTATTATTAATAGTGCTTTTTTCTTTGCTTTTAATTTGTTTTTCTTGTCTCTGTCTCCATTTTTCTGAATAATGGAGTAATGGTTCTATGCCAGTAGATAAAATATGCAGCAAGACATCACCTGTTACATTACTTTTTGGCTTTTATCCCTAGAAAGCTTGAGGAATTCACATAATCCAAGTAGGCAGTGAAGTGCCATTATCTGTATTTTACAGTCAGGGAATTCAGTCCAGAGGGTACAGCCAGACTACATGGAGACAACAGCTCAAATGCACATCATCCCTTTCCCCACAGCTGGGAAAATCTGGCTGCACTGGAGTGGAGGCCACCTGTGTACTGGGATAGTGATTACACAGGCTTAGGGGCATGGGAAGCAAGTTTGAAGTTTAAGGTCCAGAGAACACCAGGGTGATATCAGGGACACAAAGAAATAGCTTTTTTAAAGGTAGGATTTTCAGTGGCCTAAAGAACAATGATTTACCCTGACATCCTTTGCAACCACTGGGAATTTCACTGCTGGCTTCACTAGGGGAAGACTAATTTAGACCTTGAAAACACTACTTCCTTCGACATTTTAGCAGTGCATACGAGATCTCTGGGAGAACTTGATGTCCCAGTTTCCTCTTTATCTCTTTGTTAGTTAAATATTTAATCTAAAAAACATATTCACGACCCACCTCATATTCTCTCCACCTCATTTTGGTCCAAACTAAAATCCATCAAGCAGTGACATCACACTAGTTTTAAAAACCTTTAGTTAAGTACATCTGAAGCAACAGACTGTATATACATTCTTACTTGGTACGTGATTGTATTGCCTACCACATAAACAGTAATCCTGACAGCCTGCCACCTTCAGCTGCTGGTTACCAGGCTAAGACTGGTTGAATGATGGCCTTCAGTAATGCTCAAAAGTTAATGCTAAAATGGAAAGCAGCACTCAATACAATGAAATAGTACTCAGACACTTCTTCTGTTGGGGCCAATATAATCTTTTTCTTGGAATGGATGCTAAATGCTCCTGAATAGGCTCAGCCAACTGAGTTTGTTTACGCCTGGAAGCTAAACCTGGAAAGCTTCGCACTGTGCTTTTCTGAAGTAAAGAGATTACAATATGGTCAAAGGGTTTGAATTTTTTGTAATGAATAGCTGGAGTCCATGTGTTCCACAGCTGATGGAGTTAAAAATCAGAAAAAATCAAACTACCTCACTAAGCTACACTGACATTTTTCAAGTACTCATTGAAACAACAAATGCCAGGTTTGCTTTTTTTTTAAATCCTGCTTTTCAAAGGCCAGAATGACTATGATATTTACATTAAACACAGCTATTTAATGAAGCTGAAATCATTTTTGACTCAAGCTTCTAAGTTTTAGTGGTGATGTAACTGAATCTAACATTTTACCAAAATATTACTCAGGCTTTGCTTAGCAAATATTAAGGTGTTAATTAACTGAGTTGCAATCACTCAGGTCCTTACTTTATTTCAAAAGTACAAGAAAAAGGCTATTCCTATTGCCTCATTCTGTTGGATTTTACAGAAAACAAACATAGGCTTCAAACCAGTGCTAGCAATAAGTTCCTGCGTGGTAGAATATCTTCTTCTGAAGTAGTGATCTCTTCTCAGTGATGTTTACTGTGCACAAATTAAAAACAATCAGTGGCATTTCATTTTTAGTCCTCTTTATTGTGTGAGTTCTGGGGCAGAACTGAATAAATAAAAATATTTAGTGAGGTTTACACAACAGAAAGCCTACTTTTCTAGCTCTTCCAGTATAGCTGTGTCACAGACCTACCTGACACTAGGCTTGGTAGACCACCACATTACACAAAATTAGCTGTAGATCAGCAAATTTACATATTTACTTATGCCATTATATTGGAGTATTTTTTAAGGCTTTTTCCAGTCTAGAATTCTCATAAGACCCTTCCCTCCTCAGGAAGGACTCGTTCCAAAAGACCTCTGCGATGAGTGATGGCTGGGGCAGTCCAACTGCTTACACATCAACTGCGTCATCATCTAGATGAGCTGGGGCACTGATTGCTGTCATGCTTGATATTTGTAAGTGCTCAGCTCCCATTTGGGAACCCAAAAAAGGCCAGGTAGTCAAAGATCACAATCACATGTACTTTTAAAAAAATATCTTATTTGAGTGTCTTAGCAAAGGTAGCGCACACACATAAAAGAGAACAGTTGAAACCTTTTCTCTGATTCTGAATGCTGTGCAGGGTGGAAAAATCTGGCCCTGAGAAACTTTAAATCAATACATTTGCTTCTTCAAAAAACAAAGAAGTCCATGATCCAGAGCCCTTTGTAATGACTGTACCCAGCATCGCTTTCCTGTTGTATTTCCATCAAACAGTATAAACATCAGTGTTTTGCTAGTTGTGTTTATTTAGACAATTGTATTAGATTGTAAAAGGCTTTAGCAGAACTTTAGCAAGTCTCAGATACATGATGTATACATATTATTATGTAGCACTGCTTGGCCCAAAGAAATAGTGGGTTTTACTGCCTTCTCTCCATTATGGAAGAGAGAACTTTTTTTACAAGCAATTAAGCCTTGACAGATAAGATGATCTTACGAGGTCCCTTCATATATGTCCCTACAGCATTGTGTTCACGTACTCGCAACTGAAAATTCTATCTTTGAGAACTATTCAATAAATTATTTAATTGGTTGAAAGAAGAAAGAGAAATCCAGTAGCATTTCTTATTAATGCAGTTATTGTATCAGATCCAGCAGCTTCCTTTGCTAGTCAATGCCATTACTAGAGAGATGGCCATACCAGGAGGTTTTCCTGATACTTAACACCCCCTAATCTCTTTGCCTTTCAAGCTATTAAGATCACAGGAGTATAAAGGTCTTATTGGTTTGTTGCATCCCCCTTCTACCACATCTTGCTATGTAAGTCTTTCCATGAATTTACAGAATGCCGTGGCAGGCAGTTTTAAAGTCCCATTTGCTTTCATGGCAAAGCAATTATGCAACATGATCCCAGCTGCTAGTGATGAGAAACCTTTTCATGCCAAGGTATTAATAGTCACCTTATAATTATTTATCATTATATCAATATCATTGGTAAGTTTAAGGTTTTTGTTTTCCTGTTTATGTTTCCTATTCCCTTTGTTCCCTGACTGGGTGGAGTAGACAGCAATCATATTTACACCTCACTCATTTTAATAGGCTTAATAGGCCAAGCTTAAAAGCTCAAATAAACATTTTTCTAAACCTCCTAGAATCAAGTAGGAGTGATGGACTTTGGCATAAGATGTAGGTGTGGTTGCAGCACCACCTTCTGTGGCATTCATGCCTCGGTGTCTCTAGTGGAAACACTCCTAACATGTCATGTTTTTCACAGAGACATCATGCTGGCAATTCATAATCATCCTAAGATGGTCTACCTCGCCCAAAGCCTTCTTCACCTCGTTTCCAAGTGATGTGCATCTGGTTTATGAGGTGTCTACACTGTATGGCTTTCTTTTTCTCAGTTTCTGTATTTATACAGTGCTAGATGGCTGCTGCTGTGCATCTCAGGAAATAGACAAGTGAGCAGGTACAGGAACATCCTTTGATAATCACTCCATGTGTGTTTGTATCCTAAATGTTTTTTCCATGTGCTACACAAGCATTTTTTTTACTTCTTTACAGTACTGTAAATCTGCTATGTTCAATGCATTTGGGTTTAAATACCTCCAGTGTGGCAAATTATTGAATTATTCACCAAACATGTTTCAGCTCTTTATCCTGAAGGTTCATCTATGCTGCTATTGGCAGAACTCATATGTAGATTTAGATTAACATAGTGAGTTCACCCTGTCCAGCAACTAAGTACCCACTCAAATACTCACTCACTCCCACACCCAGCAGGATGGGGGAGAGAGTAGGCAGAGAAAAAACAAGGAAAATACCTCATGGGTCAAGATAAAGACAGTTTAATAACTGAAGGTATGAAAAAAATAATAATAGTGGTACAAAAGCAGTCACACCATCTCCCACAAGCAGATGAATGCCCAGGCAGTCTCTGGGCAATGGCTACTTTAGAAAGACAGCCTCCTGGGTTTTATTGATTGGCATGATGTTATATGGCTTGGAATATTGCCTTGGTCAATTCAGCTCAGCTGCCCCAGCTGTGTCTCCTCCCAGCTTTTTGCCCAGCCCCGACCTACTCTTTGAGGCAGCAGAGTGGGAGAAATAGAAAGCCTTAATGCTGTGCAAGCACTGTTCAGCATCAGATAAAACACTCATATGTTATCAACACTGTTTTAGCCACAAATCCAGAACACAGCACCATACTGGCTGTTAGGAGGAGAATCAGGTCTGTACCAGCCAGAACCAGTGCAACGAGCTCGCTTTACTCTGGCCAGCGCAGGATGCTGCTACACCTGTGCTCACAGCTCCGCGCATCCCCTCCTGCCTTGGGTCCCCAATGCTCCGAGCCAAACGGGGCTTGAACTAAACATTAAGGGCTTTTTTTCTCAGTGCGAGCATGAACGGGTCTTCTGTATTTGACTGGCAGGCTACTTTTATAAATTACTTAGCATAAATTGGCTAACTTTGAAAAGCCTCTGTGGGAGGACTGACAGACAGCAGCACAGATGGACAGATGGAGACAGCAAGGAAGGTAGGCCAAACCCTGGATAGCTACATGAAATTCTCACCAAGCTGCTGGGGAGTGTGGAGTAGAATCAGAGAGATGAAGCTGAAGAGGCTAAACAGCCTCATTTGCTTCAAATTGAGACCAGAAGTTCCCCATTAACTTGAGGGAAAAATCACTGCACAAATTTGGATAGGTGGTTCTGGTGAATGGATTAACACACACCCACTCCACACCCTTTTTTGGGGCTGTACAGGAAGCATGAAGAAGTTTGTTGGATTCAGCCCAAAAACTGGACCTTTCCCATGGTGTTATTGAGTGATGTTTTGACTGACTCATAGGGGGAATAAGGTTGGAATTAATTAAAACACATCAGTGATGAAAATTATATAAATTATCTGATTCTTTTTCACTAAGTGTCTGCCTCTCTCTCTTGACTACAGAGGAAGTTTGCAGCAATCATGCTCCTAACTCAGGTATCTCCATTAAATATCTCCAGTTGGTGGGATGACACCAGCAGCAGCCTGCCTGCTTTTGGCTACTATTTAAAGATCACCAGGACAAAGGCAGTTCACCTCCCAGCTCACCAGGGAGGACATCTGAGTCACAGCTGACTACAGTCAAACTGTTTTCTGTAGTGGCAGTAGCCCAGTGAAACAGGGATTATAGAACCAACTTTATCACTTCATGCAGCTTCAAAGAAAGTAACTCTCAGGGGAAAGATGAGAGCAGGAAAGACATAAAGGTGGCTTTCAGTGATCTTGTTCTTCAGTCTGCCAGATTCCGGGCTTGGCCCATTTATCAGCAAGGAGGGAATAGGAAGAGTTTCCAGAGGGGATTATAATGGTTTTTTATCAGTAAGTGCCAGTGTTTGAAATACTGCCATATAATCACATCTTTGTATTATCCTATTTGGTTTAACATCTCATAGGGGATTTTTAAAAGTATGTTTTGCTTCATTTTTATTGACATCATTGTAGTATGGTGATTGGCAGACTATAAACTATATTGCTAGATAATAACTTTTAAAAAAATTAAATGAGACACATTTTGAAAGAACTTTTTCCAGTCTTTATTGCAGTACTTAAAAAACCTTAAGTTAAAATAGTCTTTTGCCTTTTCTGTCATTCATGCACTTCTAAGCATTTTCCCCAGACTTCTGTCTTATACCACCAAATACGGACTAAATAAATTGCATTCTGTAGACATTGAGGAGAATATTAAGGAGGTATAGCAGGTATGACTTTATCCCCTCTCTATGCTTCTTGGAATATATACTACTTTCTAGCATGGCTAAGGTTCTCCTTTCTTTATGTAGAAAGGAATAAAAAAACCCTCGTAAGCTCTTTTACAGATTTTTTTTTCCCAGAAAGAAAACAAACCCACTTCAATGCTCAGGAAAGTATTCAAAAATACATAGAACATTTTAAAAAATGGCAGTACCACCAGGTTAGTGGCTTCAGTGCACCTGAAGCCACTGCTCTGCAGACAGCAATGGCTTGTCAGAAACCATTACTCCAAAATAGGGTTTACTGTTTCTGGAGACCCTAAGACTTCCATTCTCTGAGAGCAAACATAATAATATTAAAATCTTCTTATGTAGCTATAGATCCCGTGCAGTTCAAGCATGTCCTACTTTTGTGAGAAAGGAAAAAATATGCTTTTTATGAACAACTTTGTCCCTTTGTTATTTCCTAGTTACAGACATTTCAAATCGAATTGCAAGCTTCCTAAGTGGTGGTACCAAAAACCTGCTGAACTACCACAAATACAGGAGCAACACTTTGGTCAGGTTTCATTCTTGGAAACCACAATGTTGCTGTCTTTGCATCAACAATGAACATTGTTATAGACACATCAACCAACACAGGAAATTAAGAACACTGGAATATTTCTTCTACCTGCATCTGATGACCTGCCTAGCCTCGAGCAAAATGCATTAACGTGTACTTGCAGAAACCTTTGGCGGAATTATTCTGTGACAAAATAGCTCCTTATGTAGTAAACGGCAGAGAGGCAACAGTTATTCGAAATATTATTCAACATGTCTCATTTAATAACAAAAAAAAAAATGCAAACAAACTAACACCAGGAGATACTTTTGCTTCAGTTTTAGCTTCTTATCACCTTAAATAAACAAACATCTTTTAATTTCACCAAGAATTGCCTCTTGAAGAGTGAGCAGTGGAGCAGTGGTAGGAAATTGCAGTTTGGAAGCTGAAAATTGTCTAGTGTTATGCACATTTGGAAGAGCTTTGCTATAAAGGAAAGTATTAAGCACACTTTTTCCTTTTGCCGTTACAATCTCTTAGATCCTGACACTGTAATTTTCATTAATTACACTAGTAGCTATTATAGCTCTGGGACAATGTTTTGACCCTGTACACACAAATGGCTGGGTTATCAAATGTCCTGTGTTATAGTACAGAGGAAGCTGTTAAGTAGAATGATAAAACAATTTTATCATCTCTTTCCTCTGCTGCTGTTCAGGCTGCCTCTGCATATTTCAGTCTCTACCAGCCAGGAGTGTCAAGCATTGCAACTAAAAGAAACTCCGCACAAGGATTATATGACTGGACACTGTAAAAAAGGTAATGGAAAAACTGCACTTGCAGAACAATATCTGGACTTCATGACACACCCCTCTCTTCTTGACAATCCTGATTCCTCCTCTTTGCACTTCCTTTTAAGTTCATTCTATATCTCTGGTGAGAACCTAACTTATCCCAGATGATGACTATCACATTCCCACATACCCTTCTGGTGCAAGGAGGGGGGCATTTAGAAGAAGCACGAAAAGCCAGCTATAAATCAGACCTGAATTCTCTTTCCTTTTTCTGAAGAGTAGCACCAGTAATCATAAAAGAAGTTACTCACCACTTGGGGTAACAATGGCAGGATCAGACTCCTTCCCCAGCTTCAATTCACAGACCATTTGTGAAAATAGACTTGAACACTATGACAGTATTATTAAAAATGTCCATGAGAGTTTAAACAGTCCACCATAAATATTAGCTAGTGTTGCTGCCACAAACATTGAACGAGGATGATAAAACAGTTTTAAACAACTCCTCATTAAATGAGGCTTGTTTGGTCTTTGTTCTAAATATGTGACAGAGTTGGTGGAAAAAGGACTGGGCAGCCATTTGAACTGAAACCTAAGTAACATATGAAAGGCAGTAAATTTGCAAAGGTCACTTTAATTCTGGCATTTCTAGATTTGAGTGGCTGACTGCAACATCCCTTTAGCTGTTTAATTGTGTGTGTAGCATATAAATCAAAACTGAAACACTGCATTAAAACACTTATTAGTTCTACAGAGTTTGAAATCTCATGCTGTAGCCACATTTTACTGCTCAGAATCATTTCAAGATCTGTTGCACATCTGTGCCTTCTCCCGTCTTCTTAGGACAGCTAAGTGCGGGAAGTCAGTAACTGTACCTTCTATACCTTTCTGCATAGATCCAATGTCAGCAAGGACCTTGGCAAATGTCCTCTGAAGAATTTTGCTGATGTGGCTGAAGACACTCCTGTGCCCATCTGAGTGCTCTGCCCTTCTTCTGTTACTTGCCTTTTTCCAGTGAATGGTGAGCATTGAGCACTTCACCTTGGGGGTGATTTTCTTGAAAGTTTGGCCTGTGCCTTGGGACAGTTAAGACACAGACACATGTTGCTCCTTTGTTGTCCACAGGATCAATAACCCAAGAGGGTAGGAAAGACAGACAGGAGACCAATAACGTCTTAAAGTGCCCCCTGTGAAATTTCCCAGTCTGTCTCCTGAAAAGCCCCTCAGCTATGTTGGCAAAGCACTGACAAAGGGGCAAGTCTCCTGTAGTGTAAGCCAGTACCTAGAGTCACAGAAACTCATGGTGCTACACCAGGTTGACATAACTGAGCTATACCTATTTATAGTTCATGGCCTGATAAATATTTAGCCATCAGAAAGCAAATTGACCAGGCACATGTCAGGCCAGGCCATAGCTTCCTCTCTCCAGAGCTACAGGTCTATCCCATTCCCACCTGCCCCAAATCATCCCAAACAGAGCTGCCACAACCTTTCCCAAAGTGATTTGCAGTCACCCAGGTAGTGAGAAGAACACAACATTAAAGAATTCTGCTCTTGTCTAATTAAGATGATGCAATCAACTGTTCCACAAACACTTAGGGAACTTCTTAATAACTCTATTTTTATCAGCTTGAGTGCCACACACAGTAGAGCAAGGTAATCATTGGGGCTGATATCTGAATTCAGGGAAGTTTTACCTTACTGTGTTTTCCTTCCTGAGCATTTGCTCTCTGGTAACCCACTCCCTCTGCCATTACTGTGCTGGCTTCTATTTGCTGCTAGCATCCAACGTAAAGTAATTTTCTTTAAATTACTTTAGAAGAACTGATGACTCTGCTTCCAAAAATGCATTCTTAATAACCAGCTTCTAGGCACAATTTTAGGATACAGGAAACTAAAAGAAAAGTGAAACAAATTTGAATTGCTTTCAAGTAAAAAAATTTGGCCAAGGCTTTCAAGAACTACTTTGTTGTGGGAAGATGCATCTTGTCTATTTGTTTGCCTCCATTTCCTAATTCAGAAATGGATTTTAGACTCCCAAAGATATTTAGAATAAAGTAGTTCATGCACAGAATTAAACAACTGCTGCTGCCAAAACCTGTCACTTGTTGCCTCCATTTCACTGTGGAGTATTACCAATATTTCAGCAGTTCTTAAAAAGCCTTATTGTGCTTCATACTGTCTAGTGTTTAGGAGAAGACTGTTCATACCCCTAAGATGTCATGACCCAGGTGGCTGGTATTTTCTCCCTCCCATCTCACTTCTGTGAGCTCTATTGTAGTAACAGACATAGTCAGAGGGCAAGTTACTCTCAGAGACACATCATATTCCCATGAGGTCCGGTTCCATTTAGAGAAGAGCTGAAACTCAGTGGCAAAATCCACAAAATGTTACGAAAGCAGCTGGACCCCTCCATCTGTGATACACAGGGATTCAGCACAGGAGCCCAGGAATCTCTTTTGGCTGTTGGATGAAGCCCACCACTCCTCCACCATGAGGTTGCGCAAACATCACTTGTTTTCTCACATGATGGAGACTCCTGCACATGCAGAGAATTGCTGTCTAAAAGTCCATGTGTCTTGGTAAGTGAATGTAACACTGACTGTAAGATCTTTACACTGCACTAAACTGAGGACTGGCAAAACCCCTTGCCTTTGTAGGACCTTTAATAATTTCAAGTGGATTTGGGGAAAGACCCTGAGACACAAATCAATGCAGGAGGGAAAGGCCACTTAGGATTGCAATCGTTTGACCAGTGCCAGTGCATGGGGTTTGGATTCAGGGTTAAATTCTTTGCCTAAATAATGTATTTCAAATAAGAGAGGAAAAAGCATTTCATACGTGCCAAGTAGAAAGTTATCTCTCCGGCAACAGACTTTTTAAATAGTTGTCAGGATGATATCACACTGCCTGATGTGGGTCTTGGAAAAGTGCTAGTATGAGGTGGAGATTTTTCAGCCATGGGTTTTGGCATTCTGTCTGTGTTAGGAAAAAAACCCCACTTTTTAAAAAATTTTATTTTATTTTATTTTACTGTTTGTGATTCCCCTTATGAAGAAAAAGTACAGAAAAATCAGACATCAGGAAAGAAGAGACATTTCCAGTGTACAAAAAGCTCAGACTATGAGGTCACTGACGTCTCAAATGCTACTAGTCCCTGGAGGTGGCAAGATAAAGCAATGTTTAGGAAGCCAGATGCAGCCATTTGTCTCCAAGGAGCTGCTGGTGATGAGAGGCTCTTATTAATGAAATGGGATTGCTCAGTGCTGTCGATACACTGCAGTTAGCGTAGCCAATTCTGATTCATGCTACCATTATGGATACCAAGCCTAGGAGGCAGCAGGCTTTGTTGGTTTTATTGTTAACACTTGAGGCACCTGTGATTCAAAAGAAGTTGTAAAAAGCAGTAGATATAGAGTGCTTAGGTAGACTCTTCTATGGTTGAATTGCCAGGTGACTGACTGACAGACCCCAGAGTTCACAGTTTCCTGGACCAGTGATTCTTAGTCATCTGGGAGTTGATGAGTAGGAAATTACATTAGCTATGTTATTCAGGTTGGGAAAAATATAAATCAGTGTGGTTTGTAGGATTAATAACACACTGTTAGCATGGAAGTGAGCATACAAATTAAATAGTGTCAAATCACTCTGAGAATGGTTGTGCTAAACCTGCATCAAACAGCTGAGACTGAGCTCAGGAGCTGATGAGGACATGGGCTCACCAGGATGTGAGTGTGTGCACAATAAGCCTTTTTTGTGTTAACACTGATGGCTTGAGGTCGGGGCACCTGAACTCCTGTGACAAATGACAGTAGGATGACACTGAGGACTCTCTGTAGAGTAAGAGGTGCCTCCTAACAGCAACCCAGGTCCTTTGTCCCCATGAGTTTTTAATACATCACACATAAATTGTCTGACATGTACTGCACCCAGCTTTGGTACTTTGGCATTTCCTACTGCATTTTCTATAAAACTTCATTGTTGAGGGTTTTATACTTTCTAATACAAAAACATGCCTAGTTAAGCAATTCTGATGTTTAGCTATAAAGTCAGTCTTTTTCAGAAAACAGTCTGTTCTGTGTACTGTATCAAACAGTTTTTCATGAGGGATTTGGGACGCAGGAAGCCCTCTGATAAGGCCACACTTAGTGACTGTTCTAAGGTACCACCTTAGTATCTTAGTACCAGGTTTAGGTGGCCATCCCATGGAGGTTGACTCCTCCACGGCCAAGAGGGAGTACTGCCCAATTTCTGGCTGAGCCATTTGGGCATTTAGCCAAAAGGTCACTTAGCACAGTTTCCTGTAGGAGAGGTATTTGGAGCAAGGCCTTTGCCTTGGGTTTGATTAATGTGTTAAATTGGTGACAAGGGACCCAACAATTTCAAGCAATGTGATGCTCAAGGAACCTGAGGACTGGTTTCAGAACAGCCTGCCAATGGTTTGTAAGAGCTTGCTATCTACTACCTACTGCAGTGATTTTTTCCAAAGGAAGTGGATTGCTATTGCAAATTCACAATGCGGTTTCACATTGTCTACAAAGGAGCTGACTAAATAAACAGACTTTGATTTGCCACCATCTTTTGCTGGATTCAGACTGCTGACTAGCTCCATGCCTTGTTGTCATACCCCTAGGTATCCCCTAGCCTCGCTTTGTTTTTCACAGAATCAAAGAACACAAGAGAGGAAGATACCATGAGGCAGCTTGTGCCATGAAGCGAAGATGGACCCTGGGCTGCATTCAAAGCAGCATGGCCAGCGGGTCAAAGGAAGTGATTCTCCTCTTCTACTGCAGCTTCTAGCTCTGGAACCCCCAACACAGGAATTATGTGAGCCTGCTGGAGCCAATCCAGAGGAGGGCCAAAAAGATGATCAGGGGGTGGAGAATCTCTCCTATGAAGTCAGACCAAGAAAGTTGCAGTTCTTCAGCCTGGAAAAGAGAAGGCTCCAGGGAGACCTCATTGTGGTCTTTCAGTACCTGAAAGGAGCTTACAAAAAACCTGGGGAGCAACTATTTACAGGTCATGTAGTGATAAAATGAGAAGGAATGGCCTTAAGCTGAAAGAGGGTAGATTTAGATTAGATATCAGGAAGAAGTTCTTTACTCAGAGGGTCATGAGGCACTGGCACAGGTTGCCCAGAGAAGCTGTGGGTGCCCCATCCCCGGAAGTGTTCAAGGCCAGTCTGGATGGGGCTTCCAGTGGAAGGTGTCCCTGCCCATGGCAGGTGGTTAGAACTAAATGATCTTTAAGGTCCCTTCCAACTCAAACCAAACTGATGGAAGGGCTGGATTCTAGCATACACAGAGACCCAGGGCCCTTACACTGAAGCACTGCTGGGGGCTGCTGTGATTCGTGCTGGAAGCCACACTTAGGACTGAGGTGGACAAGAATACAGACATTCACGTGGGAACAGCTGGAGGCAAAAGCACGCTCTTACAGAAATGGCCTGACCTTTTGAGTCTGATAATGGTTATAGAGAGCCTCTGAAGCGGTGTGGCAATATTACCTAGTTTGTTTCTACCAAAACATATCCCTGGATTACAAGTCTTTCTTAGATCCCTGGCAAATCCTTTTGAATTTTGCCCCACAAACAGGCTGCAGGATAGCACAACATGATACAGAACTGGAACCAAACATGTATAAAAAACTATGGTTAGTATTGACAGGTAAAAGATTAGTAGAAGCCAGAGATTTCCTACTATTTTATGTAAAAACACTTGTGTTTTAAGGTTTCTAAACTCACTTAATAGTTTTAGATTCAGGAACTATTTTCCTTTTCTCTAGTAGTTAGTAATTTCCTAAATATGGTATCCTTATTCAATCGCCAGTTCTGAAGCTTTGTCTGCATCCACTGAAATCAAGGAAATGCCACTGGGAGCAAGATCAGGCCAAATTACAGAAAATGACAGCTCAGACCTGTCAACTCTTGTGACACTGGAAATAGGTAAGTTCCCTAAATGATCACTTCAGTGGGGAAAAAAGGTCAACAGGAAGAAATTAGAGGAAATAGAGTATCCTGTACTCTTTTCACACAGAACACAGATTTCCTCCATTTAGTGGGATAAAGCAGTCTATAGTGTACTGTATTTTTTCAGTCCCATCACAAATATTTGACAGCTTGAGGCAAAACTAGTACAAGATCTTACCTGGCTCTTACTCCTTTTCTCTAAGTCCTGAGCTGCTAATGCTGTTTCTATTTCCTGTTATCAACTATCGTGCAATCTCTTTCTGCAATTTAGTACCAAAAATTATGTTCCAAATTTTTTCATTCTTTAATGTGTGTAACAGACATTTACAAAAACCTGTAAGTATTCAACTTTTATCCAACCAGCTTTTAGCTAATGCTTTTTTATTTAAAAATCTATTTCATCAACCACTGGCTCATTATGAGAAAGAAAGCAACAGTACAGAACGCCAGTTATCTCCATTTTTGAGGAGCTGAATTTGCTGACACAGAGTATTAGTCTATAAGGTGTACTACTAAATTTAACCCTTGAGTGACCAAGAACCACACTTCACACAATGTCTTTAAAGTGTAGGACCTTTATGAATCATTAGTGGTCTCTACTAAAGTATTCAGAATAAAAATTGACCCAAATCTGCTCTTCAAATACATCAGACTACACAGAAATGAAAAAAAAAAAAAATCTACTATCTATATAAAGACCCTATATAAAGACTTGCGTAGTGATTATTTCCTAGCACTCAAACTATGGTTTATCCCATAATTTTCTTGGGAGATAGACTCTTCTTGGGAAATAGCTGCCTTTATCCTGTCAGATAAAGCTGTCTTTACAAAAGCAACATATAGGAGAACAAGGGATGGAGATGGCTACAGTTGATCAAGGCAAGAGTTGAGTCCTGCCTTGTGTTTCCAGGATGGAGAGCGTGGTGTGGGGTTGGCGAGAGGAGCTGCAGCAGGTAAGATGTTCTTCAGTGAGCAATGTATAAGGATGAGTATTTTTCCTGGATCTTCTTAAAAGTTTTTTTTAAATTACCTTTCCAATTCTGTGTAATTGAACAGATACTCAAACGCTAACTTCAATGTAAATTTGACAGTGGAACTAGAGTTGTTACCCGGCAGAATGAAGATGAATGCTCTAAGTGTGGCTTAAAGCTGCTGTCTTTTATGGGCAGGGTGAGGACACAGCCATTCACAGGGTGAGGACATTGCTACAGAATTAATTACAAGCTAGATCAAGAGGACTACACCTATTGCAGGGATTGCCATTTTATGTAAGTTTCCGCAAAGCTCAAAATGGCAGGCTCACATAGCTCATCTCTACACATTAATGTGGCACAAAGCAGCCTTGTCCTCATCATGTTGAAGTAGTTATTTCCTCTTCTAGGTGAGGAAAAGTACATATGCAAGCAACAAGAATAATTGTGTGATTTGTTTCTGACTGTAAATGTCTAACTACATATGCAAATTAGGTATTGCCCTTGAAGACCTGAAAAGCAGCCAGTGTGCCGTGCTTCCTTGATGTAAACAGAGTTATGTATAAACAGCATTGGTTTTTACAGGGTCTGTGCTACTCCAGCTCCCAAGTGGTCAGACCAAGATTTTTTTTCTGCAGCTTCTTATCTGAGTTTTCCTGAGTAGCCTTTAAATGACCCTTACCTTTGCAGGTCCAAAGTGATCTTCCATCTAAGATCTTAGAGGAATTCCAGCCATATACATCCATGACCATGCCAGTAACAGATGTTGCATCTCTGCATTTCCAAGGTGCCATTGAAGCCCTCACCATTTTGTCACACTCTGAACCACTTTTAATCAGAGCTGCAAGATTTCCCCCTGCTATGGGGTAGATGTTTGTATGTGTGTGAATGTGTGTGCATGCATGTCTGTGTGTGTGTGTAGAATATCTGCTCTGCCACCTGCACATGCAGGTATAGCTAAAGCCAGTCATCTGAGTCACCAAGTTTAGGCCCAAAGTGGTGCATGCAGAAGTCTCCATTTTAATCAAGCATTAAGAAAACAAGAAAAAAAAATCTCTGACTTTTGTATTAGATACACGTGTAAAGAGAAACACAGGATCATCTCCTCCTCATAGTAGGCTCAACTTGAATATTTAAAACATCTACAGAAATAATATTTGCACATGTGTAAGGAGTATTTATTTTGTGGATGTCAGAAGATGTGAAAATATTTGTTGTAATTCTGAAAAGAGTAATTTGGAAAACATTTTGTATGGTAGGACCCTTGTTATTTATTAAAGGAATGGTATTCTTTAAAAATTGTAAAGAATTTACAAAGTTGATTAGTAATCATAGACTTGTTGCAGAAAATAGAGCATGCTGAAAGAATAAACATGTTCAAAGAAATGGGTTTTGGCATCTGAGTCAGTATTCTTTCTGTATGGACTAGACTTTGTCAAGGGTCAAATTGGACAGTCTGGAGCTCAAATTCCTGTAACTCGTCTCACACAGCCCTTTTGCTAATGCCTATTCAATTAAAAAATGAGTCTAGTCTAAAATTAACTGTGGCCCCAGGGTTTAGTTTTAACAAGATGTTTCCATTTGTGAGTACTGTGTGGCTTCTTCAAAGGGAAGTGGGAGTTTCGATATGAAAAAGTAGATCCACTGTACAGCTGAGGTAAAGGGGAAGATGGCAGGTGTCGCAGTTAGGGTTAGTCCACACTAGAAAAACTTGCCCAGAAAAATTAGTTACACAGGGAGCGGGTGTGATTTTCAACACCACTCCCCCTCTGGCCCATTTAAACTGGTACACCTGCATCCACATTAGGACTTCTAAGCATTACAAAATGCATTGTATCAGTACCTTTCATTTTTGGTTTCCATACTTAAATAAACTTTCAGCATATATAAACCTACATGTAGATATTTTCACATGGTTTCCTAGTGGAAAAGATTGCGCAGTCATACTATACACATCAATCCTTACTGTAATTCCTGACCTTGTTAGCTGATTTTAATCAATCCTCAAAAAAGCAGCAGAGATCTCAGACACAATTACTTTCCCATAGTTTTCATAAAGATGGATAAGCCAAGTACAGGAAAGACTTCCTGTTATTGCCAGCATGGAGGGGCAGCCTGCAGTTCAGCCTTTATTACACTCAGTCTACACAGAAGAGGACCATTACGAATGCTTTCAAATGCAGGAAATGAGCCTTTTCTAACTCACACCTTATTGGATATTGGAGGTTCTAACCCTAAGACACCCAGCAAGAGCAAACTGGACTTCTTGATACACTGCTCATGCAGTGTATCACAGTATATCCCTATGTTAGGATCCACCATATCAGTTTGGCAGCATCAACAGCAGGAGTGCTGCCTCTTTTCTCTAGGCTGGCATAGGTAGCACTGCAGAACTTTCCAGGACAGACAAGCTTTTGCCCGCAATAAAATTTCTGAAGTTAAACTCACAAGTCATTTAAAAGAGCATGTAGTGAGCAGGGTTGGAGTCCAGCTGTGAGAACAAGCAAGAAGTTAATTTTGGTTCAGCCAGGGGAGATACCTGGCTTCCTCACCAATTGGAGTGCACACTTTGCCCAGTGGGACTAGAACTGGGGGTGGTTTGGGGTTTGTTTTTGTGGTTTTTGTTTGTTATTGTTATCATGTTTTTGTTATGTTTATTTCTTACAGGGAAAATCACTGAAAATCACCCATTTCACACAGTGATGGATAGCTGGGAGGCATCATTGCCTGGTGTAAGTTCCTGACTCAACTCTTGAATCTTGCCCAATGCAAATAAAGTATTTGCATACCCACCAGCAACAGGGAAAAAAAAACTGCACTGAGGTTGCAAACCAAGCAGAACAAGGAATGCCAAAATTGAGGCATACTCCATTCAGTGCTCTGGAGGGCTTACAAAAAGAGAATCTGATTCCTTTTTATTCTCCTTGTTCCATCACCTAAAAAATACTCACGGAGGACATCACAAGACCTGCTCTTTACACAAAAGTATTTTTTTCTATGTGCTTTTCAGTCTCAGCCATTACCATGGTATCTAACAGCTTCAAAAGATTTACATTTTAATCCCCAACTTAAATAAGAGGGTTTTATTATTCATGTTTTCATGGTTAGTCTCTTGAGAAATAGATGTACTGTATCAAAACTAGAATTTGCCTCTCCAAAGGAAAGTTTTCTCAGGTGTAAAGCATCCATAAAGCCTATTACATTCAGCTGCAGCTTAACACTAAAGAAAGCAAGAAGACAGATTTTTATTGTGGTTTCACAGAAAATTGGAACATACAAATAACCAGCTGCAGAGAGTTTGGTTTCAAGGAAAGCAAAGTAAAAGATGTTCAGAAACTACCACACTCAGCATCAGGGTGCCTGACTTGTGGAGCCTTGGGTCTCAGGATAACACATAGATGCTGAGTAAGATACCTTGGAATAATACCCCAAGAATCTGTACGTGTAGTACACAAAGCTGCTTCAAGTAGGTGGTCAAGGATGCTTTGGACACAGCGGTGCTACAAACACAGCCACTCTCCATAATTAAGTCCCTCATTCACAGATTTTAAATTTTCTCCCTCTGCCTGGAATTATCCCTTTTTCAAAATGCAGTCACAGGGTCAGACTTTTAAAATATGGCTGGAGAAATTCCCTTTACCAAGCTCTCTCCATGTAGCAGTTCAGCAGCTAGATTACTGGCCTGAGAATTGTCAGTGAGCTGGATTCAACTCCTTCATGACCAAACAGGAAGAAGGTGACTAAATCTTGATCTCCTGAACAGTACACTCAACACAGCCCCATCAGCAGGAACCTGTCAGGGCCCTGATGGCACTGCTACATCTTGGTAGCCCTGACCAGCCTCACCTGGGACCCACACAGACAGCCCATGGGCCAGGGCTCCATTTAAGCCCAAGTCTGGGCCTTTAGTCCCTGTCAGAGCTACCTAGTAAATGCATGTGCACTTGGTTTGGTCTCCTGCCTTGCTTCCCAACCCTATTGTAGCTCTGTTTGCAGTTGTGGCCCTATCTTCTGCTGCTCTCTGTACAAGCTTTACACCTGTTTCATTGCTTCATCTTGTCTGGGACTGTCAGTGGAGCTGCACTGTGCTGGCACTGCCCTGATCAGGTACTGTGGGAAAATGCTCTGGCTAGTGAGAACGCTGCCTGTGGTGTGGCTACCCTCAGCTCCAGGCTTTTCCTCCCGTGAGCAGCAGCCTTGCTATTGCTGCTCCCTGGGAGCAATAGTACTAATGATAATAGCAACAATAACGATAAATGTAATGAAAAGGAGAGAGAGGAATAAAATCCCAGAAAAACAAGTGATGCACAGTACTAATTCCTCAGCAGTCATGGAGTGATGCCTAGCCAGTAGTGGACTGGAGTTAAACCACGACAAATGTTTAATTTGCATTCATCTTACGTTGAGGGTAAACAGGGATTCTACGTGGCTGGTATGGACCGGGACGCTAACAGGGCTTTGCTCTATCCAGCTCATCGCCTGCCAGCCCCCAGCCTCGGGGGCGCTCCAGACCCGGTATAACCAGACAGCCAGGAGCTGACAGTGCTGTCCCAGTGATGTGTTATCCCAGTCACCACCACCTTCCAATGCTTTGGGTGTTTATTATAGACTCAGTTCTTGCTGTTCTCTATTCATGGAAGCTGGCTTTCACTCCACAGTCAGAGCCTGGCAGCAAATGTTTGCGTTGTCACATAGAGTGAATATTGTGTGTCAGGATATTCGCTGCTTGGATGGCTGCCACGGCATTTCTCTTTTTCCACGGCATTCAGGCCGTGGAGTTGTTTTTTGTTGCCCCGTTTCTACCTGAAGGGTCAGACAGTCACAGGTGCGCATCACCCCGCGCCAGCCCCCTCTGCACGTTCACCCCGCGTTTGCCCCGGCAAGGGATGACGAGCAGTCGGCTCCGATCAGCGCCGGCGACCCTCAGGGGACAGGCGCTACGCTGGCCCCCTCCCCGGCCGCCGCTTCCCCGGCTCCCACTCCCTCCTCGGATCCCGCCGCCCTTCCGCAGCCGCGGCACAGCGCCGGGAGCTCTCCCTCTCCGGTCCGGCGGCGCTCCGAAGGGCGGGCGATGCCGGTGCGGGGAGAGGTCGCCCCTTCCCACCGCCCCAGGAGGAAGTGACATGGTGACGGCGGGGAGGGAAGGCGAGGGGGGCCCTGTTCCCGGAGTGGAGCCGCCCGGCGGGTGGAGCCTGGCGGCCCCGCCCGAGCCGCCCGCCCGTTCCCGCCGCGTGCAAAGTAGTGGCAGCC
>VYZT01044755.1:22400-36881 GCA_013400735.1 Pomatostomus ruficeps
TGGCGGTGGCCGGGCATGGGGCGGGCGGTGCGGTTGCCCCGGGAACGGGCGGGGGCCATCGCCTGCTCGCTGCCGCCTCCGCGAAGGCGCCGCTCCAGCGGCGAGCGCTGGACAGCGAGCGGGGTCCAGAGCGGGCGGGCTCGGGCGCGGGGCCGTGGCGGCTGCTCCGTCCGCCATACCTGGGAGTCCGAGAGCTGGGGTGCGGGAGAGGGCAGGCTGCCTCCCTGGTGATGTGCTCACGTGTTGTAGGAGCTCTGCCTTTCACCTGTCGGCATCTGTTCATAAAGATGTTTAAGCCGAATTAAATAATGGCCACAAACTGACTTAAGGTGTGTCGACTGATAGCATGTGGTGAACATTATTTAAATAACAAGTAATGCTTTTTTAGCATTTATTTCAACAAGTGAGCCACTCACTCGAATGGTTGAAAAGACTGGCCACGACAGACTCTGTTTCAGCAATGTCACACCAAGACTTCTGGTCTTTATCTTTGTTACACATTTCTAAAAGTCGTGTTTCAAGTCCCTGTGCAGACATCTAAGAATGATGTACCTTATGCAGGTGCTTGTGTGGGAGAGAGCAACCTTGCTGCTGCATGAAAACTGAAAATGCTTTACAAGAAGGTAGAAGGATGCCAGAAAGTCTCAAACAAAAAACCCCAAGCATTTATTTAAAAATAGTGATGCCTCCGGCCCAGGAAGTTGTACCAGGCGATTGTAGCTTCAGCTTGTACTGGTAATGACTTCACACTAGCGTGAGTAGCAAAAGAATTAAAAACTGATGGAGTAGAGAAACTGTTGTGAAACAACTTAAGCTGAAATTTACAGCCTTTTTTCCTCTAATTTCTCATGTGAAGGATAAGATTGGTGTAGATGTATAGAGGTCTGTTTATATATGCTAGATGTACTTCTGTGTAAAGACTTCATGGATCAGTAGAATAGTTGATGTGCTCTAAATGTTTGCTGTCATTTTCCAACTTTCTCTAGCTGCTTGTATCTGATACAATGCTGTGGTTTTCCAAATACTTTGGATTAAAACACATATTTATTGACTTTAGAAATGTGTGTAAATATTACGTGTAGCTTTGCTCTTCCCTATTAATGTTTCGCATTAGCAATGCATTAAGCTCTATAAAAAAATGAAACTTTAACTCTTTTATGGATGACAGGGCCAGGTTTCATGTGGAAGAATATATTGGGAAGCCTGCAGAGAAGAGAGAAGGTATTGCAAGCTGCTGATGGATTGTGGTTGCTCTTAAGTAAAATTTAGTTGTGTTGTTGGCAAGCACTTTAGCAAGTGTCTCACAAGAAGCTGAAAGTAACATGTTTTAGGCATGGAGAAATTGCACAGAGAGGTTACCACTTGCTCAAAGTCACAGAACAGAGAATGCTGTGCTCGGAGCAAAGTAATTAACTGTGTTTCTTGAAACTCAGTAGGTGTCGTTTTGGTGGGGTGATTGTTTTTACAGCAAGTCTAGCTCTGTCCAGCCCAAGTGCAGAGGCACTAAAGCAGTGTTCATCTCCTTTGAGTGAGGTGTGCTCTCCTGGCACGATGGTTGTACATCACTCACAGTTTAATGGACTTACTGTACCATAACAGAGAAGAGTTTTGTAGGAGAAGGGTTCTGTCGCAGGTGATGGATGAGTATCCTACGGCTGTACTCTGCCTGCTGAAAGGGCTGGATTGTTTTTTCTGTTGTGTACCCTTCATTTTGTTGCTAGAAGGTGAAGACTGGGAACAACACCCCTTTGAATCCCTTCATGCAGGAAGACACTGTCACAGCTATGCTGAGGGTAGCATGATACTATTCTTGTGTTGCAAATGTGCAGTTGTGGCCCATAGAACGTTATTAGTAATTTGGCCTTAAATTTGAAAAATGGTGATTTCCACTGCATGACATAGAACCCCACTTCCCTAACTAATGGCATCACTACTGCTGCTGTCAAGTGTGTCCTGATAAGGGAGCAGATGAGCAGGAGGGCAACAGTGCATAGTAGTGCACTGTGCATGTGCTTTATTCAGGAGAAGCTTTTGCAACTGTGGGCCTCGCTTATTAGGGAAAGTATTATACCAGTCAAGGGAACATTCTCATCAGGTGTGTTTGATTCAGCTGTACTGAATGCAGTGGGCTTTTTGTAAGGGAAGTAGAAATGTGACAGAACAGTACCCTGTGTGCTTCGTTGCCTTTCAGCACTGGTATGTGGCGGCTGAGAATGTGTTTTTTCCCTGAAATGCTTTGTCTGTAGGGTGGCCTTGCTCAGTGATTCATTTTCAGGCATTTGGGAAAGTTTGCTCACAAATCTGTTATTTGGTGGTCTTTGGCTCATTCACATCTAACTGTGGTGAGTGCCCTGATCACCTCTGACTAATGCTTTTGTGCTGCTCAGAAACTGCTGACTCACTTCATTTTCATGCTTTCCCCCTGTCTTCCTCCAGTGCCTCGAACTAGAGATGAGGTAGGGTCTAAGGTAAGGTCAGAGAAGGAAGAAATCGAAATGAATGAGAATAACTATGTGTTGTGGCAAGGATGAAGATGCTGCAAAGACCCCTCTTTGATAATGTGAGAAAAATAGGATGGCTGTAATGGATTTGCTGAAAAGGCACATAAGCTATGTGTTAGGAACCGAGCAGAGCAGTCTAACAGCAGTCAGGAGATGCTGGGTTATGGTCCTGCTGGTGGTCTGTTCTTCAACTTGAACTTAAAGCCTTTTTACTTCTTATGCCACTGTTTTGACCTTCTGCTCTTCTATCATGTTATATTCTGCCACAAAGAGCTTTACACTGAAATAATTTTCTGCATCTTGCAAAAAGGCTGACCTGGCTTGAGGTTTCTACTGTAGCATAAATAACAGGAACAGAGAAAGGCAATTAACCAGTTCTAGGCTGGAAAGAAGTCAGAGACAGGGATCACTGAGAGGGGGTTTACTTGGCAGAAGGTCAAGAGTTGCAGGCAAAGCACACTGATTTCAGTTGCACGTGGGACTGTTTATTAACACCTGAAAAACTTCTGATGTGCACTAGATTTCCTTTTAATCAGACGAACAAAGTAAAATTTCAGTCACATTTTCCCAGCAGGATCCAGGTGGATGTAAAGGTTTGCCCATGCTGATTCAGTTGGCAGATAATGCAGGTTTTTTCACCTATCAGGAAAAGGGTAAGACATAAAACCAGCTATTAAAGACAGGGGAAGAAACATATTTGGGAGGAGCCTATATGTGGAAATAGCATATGATTTCAAGTGACAGCTTCTTTGTGAAAGTTAAACTGTGTACTGCTTCTCTCCCTGTCTCCACGGTATCTGTGTCTTCACACATCGTAGTTTTTGAGCACTTTGGAAGAATACTATTACTGCAGATACTGCTTTGCACTTCTGGAAGGTCTAGAAGCATTCTGCCTGCAAGCAGAGTACAATTGCATTTGGATCATATATGAGGTTCCCTCCTTCAAGTCGCAGGTGGTTAGTCAGGGGTTAATTCTGTGATTCTGTATCAGTGTATGTTTTTTACATGCCTGTGCCTCTGAGTGTGTGCATAAATACTGCATTTCACCCAAGAAGGAGACAGAGAAAAGCTTCATTTTGAATTTAAACCTTGTAAAAGTGTCTCAAAAATATTTAAAGTAAGCAGGCTTTTAAAAGGACTTGGGCACCTGCAGTTGTTCAGAGATGTTGTAGAAAATCCAGGTAGGTGTTGATGCTTCTAATGCTTAGTTTGGTGCAAAATTTATAAAAATGTTCTTGGATTCTTAGCAGCATGCTTAGGAACTGTTAACATCTGCACACTTGCCATCCAGTAAAGTAAAAGCAGTCAGATCAAACACTGTTTCTGAATGATTTTGCTGGATATTTAAGGTGATTTTGACTAGCCTGGCTTTAGGTGCTGAGAATACAAGATCATTGGTTAGTTACATCACATTTGGCTGTTTTGGAGTCATAATGTTTGCGAAACAACAAAGACAATTGAAACTTGTTGAGAGATTTCTTTTGGCGTCAACAGGGTTTGAATAGGGTCCAAAATGAAACCGCCCTTTATTACTGGACTGATAAATCTGGTGCCTGTGATAAAGGCTTCTATTCTCTGAAGTTCTCAAGTTAAATCAGACTGTTAGGGGACTGATGGTCAGGGAGAATGAGGAGGCTGAAAGTATTCCTAGTTCATGTTATGGCAAAATACTTCTGAACACTCATATCATGAGGCAGAGGTGAGTGAAAACTGATGTAGAATGGGACTGCTGATATGTGGGTAAAGCTGTCACCATGTTTATTTGGGTTTTTACCTGGCATCTGGATGTCAGGTTGTATCCCGTGTAGGTGCATCTCAGCCTTTCACTGAAGCTGGCATCTTATTTTTTGGAACCATGCCATCCCCATCTCAGTTGTAAGATGTATAAGATGAAATTTACTAAGTATTGGGTGTTAGCTCTTTATGGCAGGAGTTGGTTTGCTTTGAATGATAAATCTGGAAGCTTCCCTGCCACGTTCATTCTTCAGTTAAACTATTTTCTGCAGAAAGAACCATTAAACAAAATTTAATGAATAAGTATTAATATTCTGTGTGTCTCTGTCTTGGTGTGGCTACATCTTTTGTTTGCATTGTTATTTCCAGTTTTGGGATGCGATTTTCATAAAGAAGAAATTCAGCTACTTCATACTCTTCAGGGTCATATGATAAAATACAGACAAATTAAATCAATACTTAGAGGTTAGAAAAAGGCCTTGTGAGTCTTTTTCTGTTTAATGTTTCCTTAGTATTCAAAATGCATACTAATATTGCTTCATATTAATTAAAAATATGCAAATAGATTAGCTGAAGGAGACTGTCTCCTATCATAGAAGATATAAAAACCTAGCAGCTCACTTGAAGCTGTAATCAGGTGAATGGCACTTTTCGTTTCCAGCATGGTTAACAATATCTTGTGATTTGTACTGGAAGCTTTTTGATTTCCTTGTGGAGAAGGTCAGTGCTGTTCGCTCATACCATGTGACTTGGAAGCACAAAGACTCTGGTCTGTGCCATGTACCTGTTGCATCTGTTGCAGCATGGACAGCAGGGCTCAGACTCACCGAGTAGAAGGATGTGGTTGTCTCCAGCAGGGGCTGTGCAGCTGCTTGGAGGGAGGCACCAGGTTGAAAGTATTTCTGCTGGGGTTTTGGGGACAGGAGAAAATTTGTTAGCAAGCCACAGCTCAGTGGTGGAAGTTGCACTTGTAAACCAGCAGTACTGTCACCATGGTGTATTTCTCAGCTCAGTGAGAAATACATGCCCATCTCCGCCACTTTTCACAATTTTTTTTAACATTGTTGCTGCCACAAATTCTTTGTTATTCTGTAGTTGCACTTCTGGCTTTTTTAAATAAAGAAAACAAAGCCACACAAGTTAGGAATTAGACTCCTAGGAAAACGCTTAAAGACACTGTCCAAAATTACTAAATTGTAAATCACAATTCCAGAAAACATAAAGAGGTTGTTACACGGGAGTGAGGAAAAGAAAAAGTAACCCTTTTTCCAGTGCTGATGATTTTTGTCTTCTGATTTATGTCTTCCTAGCATCTGTCAATGCCTTTAATTCCTTCTCGGGTAGGAATAATGGGAGAGATGTATATTTGTGTGTACATAAACGTAATACTGCCCACTTAGTGCTAAAGTTGTAACTTGTAGGTTATAGTACAGAACCATCCAAGTTGCTGAATACTTGACTTGGATTTCTTGAGGAATGGAGAAAGGAAGCGAAAGCAGAATGCATTAGATCAGCACATACTCCCTGGGTTGTACAGGAGCATCTGTTCCTATTGCATCATCTGCTTCCGCTGAAGGTCCTTGTTGGATGTGTCCCTTCCCTCTCTGCTCTCTATATGTGGCCTTTAAAAAGGTGTTGCAGGGAAAACGTGAGCGTGGGCAAGAAGGCAAATAAAGGAGTATGAAAAGTACCATTCTGTGCTGAAAGCTGGAGCCTGGGGAAGTGGCAGGTTGTGGTTTTGGTGTTGGCTGTGCTGTGGATTTGCCATGTAACTTTCACAAGCTCTCTACCAGGGGAGATAAGAGGGGAGCAGCAAGAGGGATCTTTCCAGATTTATTTCACTAGTATCTTCTGAATGGCTGTAGTTTTTTGTATTAGAGGGGTGGATAAATCCAGGAAAAATCGACAAAATTCACACTGCTTTCTAATCCTATATATGTGAAGGATTTGATGTTGCGTATAGAAGTGGACTTGCTCGTGTTACTAAGTCTGCTGAGAGGATATGAAACTTTTCTGCCTGGATACAACTGCTTATGTGTGTTAGAGGTGTGTTTGTTGCAGAACTGGAGTTAGGAGGTGATACTTTTGTAGTCTAACTTTGCAACTCATTGTGAATAAAAATAGGCGGATTAAATGTTTGAGGCTTAGAAGGAAATGTGATCTGTGTTTCTGTGTTGCCTCACACGTAAATGTGGTTTGGATTCGGGGGAAGTTTTTGTCTGTTGAGAGTATAAGCAATTCCTGTGCCTTGTGCTGACCTTTTGTGTTGCTGTGAATGTAATTTATAGTTCTTAAAATGAGGTGAGGGCAATCAGTGCTTGATGAGGATAAGCCATGAGTCTTCATAGGAGAGGCCTTCTTTCCAAAGCTTATCTCTTATCAAGAGAATGTTTGGACTCCCAGCAGGATTAAAAATAAAAAAACAACCCTGTTTTTATACCAGCTCCTGAATAATCCTTTGTCAGCCTTCTTCCATACCCCCATTTCTTTGGGCTCTTCTGAAAGAAATATTTTATAATTACCACTGAAGAACTCAGTAGCTACTCTTATGTTGGATCTGTTCCTGAAATGCCCAGTGCAGAGGTGATCAGTGTGCCCTTGATGCTGGGTAAGTGTTACAGTGCAGGTGGCAGCATCCTGCTGCACTGCCCCTGCTACCTCTGTAGTTTTTAATGTGTTCATTTCCTCTGTAAGGAGAGATGGTGTGGATCTCACCCTTGAGAGATTTCTAACAGGCTGTGCATTAAGGATCAGTGGCTTAAGTGGACTGATTCTGATCTCTGTACATCAAATGTGCAGTTGCCCCAAATGGTCCATGACGGTTCTGTACAAAATTTCATGTATCATAAATGCAAAAACATCTCTACTTACGGACATCCGTAGGTATGTTTATATTTGCAAAGGCTTTGTTTGTTGCAAATATTCAGAATCAGTAATTTAACAAAATGCCTGTACTTTTGCAGAATGTCAAAAGTCACTGAAGTGACTTTGTGCAAGTGTGTTTGTGGGGTGGTTGTTTTTTATGGAGTGCCAGATGACATGAATGTGTGGGTCTAGTTACCTTTGATTAAGCACTTAATGTTGTCCATGAAAACAAGTATTAAATTGTCTGTGACGTGATGTAGCTGCATATCCTACACCCTTTGTGGTTATTCCCCTCAGTTATTTTTGAGGAACTATCCAGGTTGCTTTTGTTAGTGACAGCATAGCCCACATCCTGCTTAGATTCTCAGTATACCTTCTTGCAACTTTTTTACTGTTTAGTTCTGCTGTCTTGCTTAATTCCTAAATTTTACTTGGGCGTGATGCTGCCCTTGTTGTCAGGGCAAGTAACATTTTAGGTTAATATACCCAGTTAAAGTAATGAAGTAAAAAGGGAAACAGAGGAATTCGGTGGTCCCTAGAACTGAACTCTGGGACTGAACTCTGATAAACTCATCTATGTCTTGAGTAACTTAATGCAGCGCTTTTTTTTTCTTTTCTCCCAAGCAAATTGCAGATAATTGTGCTTTATATATACATATGTGTATATGTTAATGTATTAAAGTATAGAAATCTGTGTGGGAAAAAACAGCAACACTTGGCATTTTGGAAAGAAGCAACTTGCCTTCCAGTGCTATTTTTTGAACTTCATGTTCTGCACCCAAGATAACTGATGTACTTCACCCTGATATGTTTTTTGAGGATCTCTTTAGAAGCTTGGAACAGAAGTGCTTAACTTCAAGGGGTTTATTCTTTCTGAATAAATACCTTCTCTCTGCGTCAAGCCCTGCAGTCTCTAAATGTTTCATCTCCAAGGAGTTTTGTATTGATATGTGTTTAAGTTCATCTCCCTCCTCCCTGAGTATTTCATGCTTCTGGAAAAAGGAGCAAGACTGAACTGCTTCTCACCAGAACTTGGGCAGTTGCTCCTCATCCTTCCCACTCCTTCCCAGACTATGCTGCAGGCTCTTGAACGGTTGTCATCTAACTCACCTTGCTGTATAAACACTTTGCTGCACTGGGACAAGCACTGAGGCTAACAAGCTCTGCTATGCATTTTGCCAGTAAAGTATGTGTACATAGAGAACTTGTGTCCTGGCAGGCATGCACAGTTTGTGTAGCTGTTGTCCCTGTGTAAGATCTCAGTGGGAAGAAAATTACAAACGGAGAAGGGGAAGGCATTTTGGTGTGATAACCATTTGAAAACTCCCAGGTTACTTTCATTTCTTCAGTTTACACTGTTACACAAATTATCTTTGTGCTCAGTAGAAGATAAACAGTAAGTCAGTTTTACAGCAAGTATATAAATATGAAATTCTAAATCTTGCTGATAGATGGTATTAATTTTTCAGCTTTTGAAACAGCCAAACTGACTGATCTGTCCTTTGTAACAATTTGCAGCTCAGGAATGCAGGTCTCCTCATGAAAATCTAAAAGCATTCTGAAGTTCTCTTAACTTTGGGGGAAGGTCTTAAGACATGCTCAAGTTATTCCCTCATTTGGGACTTTTTGGAGAAATTGTGGTGGGTTGACCTTGACTGACTTCCAGGTTTGCATCAAACTGTTCCCTCACTCCCCTTCCTCAGCAGGACAAAGGAAGAAAATAGGACAAAAAGGCTTGTGGGTTAATATAAGAACATGAAGGTCGGTCACCAGTTACCATCATGGTCAAAACAGGCTTCACTTGGAGAAGTTTAATATAATTTATCGTCAGCTGATAACAAAGAAGGGCAGTGAAAAACAAGCCAAAATTAAAACTATCTTTCCCACCAAGTCCTCCCTTCTTGCCTGGCTCAGTCAGCTTGACTGCAGACTGTACTGCTCTGACTGAGTTGCAGTCAGTCCTTAACAGTTCCTTTTTGCTGTTCCTTCTTCCATGTGCTCTTCCTGTGCTACTGCTGGGGTCCCTTGCACAGGGTTCTTCAGAAACAGGCGGGACCCCCATGGGCTCCTGTCCGTAGGATGTGGATTCCTTCAGGGCACCTGCCTTGTAAGGTTCTCCTGGGCTGCAGTGAGTAAATCTGTTCTGCCATGGTCTTTCATGGGCTTCAACATGAGAACTCACTTCACCATGGTCTTCACCAGAGGCTGCAGGAGAGTGCTGGGAGCACATCCTTCCCCTCCTTCTTCACTGACCTCAGTGTCTGAAGGGCTGTTCCTCTCATGTATTTCTCACTCCTCACTCAGAGCTGCTGTGCAGCATTTTTAAATCCTTTCTTAAACATTATCACAGAGCTACTACTAGTGTCAGTGATTGGTTCAGCTTAGCCCAGTGGCGAGTCCCTTCTGGAGCTGGCTTTCTGATGTGGGGGACAGCTCCTGGTGTCTTCTCACAGAAGCCATTTCTGCAGTCCCTCACTACCAAAACCTTGCCATGTAAATCCAGCATGGGGGATAATGCTTTAGCAGTTGCCTTTTGGGAGGGTGGGAGGTGATTAAAACCCTAATTAAGCATGAGGCAAATAGATGGATAGTTCTTCCTCCAGATTTGGGGAGTTTATTGGTGTGGTGTGTAGAGTCTCCTTGCAGATGAATACACACACGGACACGACCTCACTTTTGCTAACTTGATGCACGCTGGCAGAAAGAGAAGAGCACAGGGGCTTCCTGTGACTTGCTGTGCATATGTATTTCATGTACAGCAGCGCTGTTAAAATAGACTGATGTGTATGCAGTGCTGCTATCTGTGCTCTTTTCACAGAATCAATTAGGTTGGAAAAGACCTCAGAGATCGAGTCCAACCTGTGACTGAAAACCACCATGTCAGTCAGACCATGGCACTAAGTGCCAGGCCCAGTCTTTCCTTTAAACACCTCCAGGGTCAGTGACTTCACCACCTCTCTGGGCAGTCCATTCTAATGTCTAATCACCGCTTCTGTGAAGAAATTCCTCTTGAAGTCCAACCTGAACCTCCCCTGGCACAGCTTAAGACTGTGTCCTCTTGTCAGGACTTGAGCTCCAGACCCTTCATCAGCTTTGTTGCCATTCTCTGGACTTGCTCCAGCACCTCAATGTCCTTCTTGAAGTGAAGGGCCCAGAACTGGATGCACTCAGTTGTGGCCTCACCGATGCCAAATACTGGGGGTTTGGTGGCAACTGAAATTGACTTAAAAGGCTCTACTGAAACTGTTTAATCTGACCTGAGCAGATTTTCATAATAGTCTTTGTAACTCATCCATCCAAGAATCTGATTTAGGTGAGAAAATGCAAGAATAGGTATCATCATCATGATCTGATTGGTTGTTTTTAACTTGCAGCAAAGCATTTGAGGACTGAATCAAAGACTAGATGTAAGTGAAAACTTTAGTATAAACTCGAAATATGTACTGAAAAAAAAAGATGTATAATGCTGACTTGCCTCTCTTTCTAAGTTGGCAATATCAGCTCAATGTAGATGCTGTCAGATATGTACCATGCCACTCCAAGAACTCTATATACTACATAAACTTTGAAAACAGTGGTTGTCAGTTCTTTGTGTCATTTGTGTGCAAACAGTTGCACTTTCTTTATGAAACCTCTAGTTGTAGTCTCAAAACCCTTACTTGGAAGTATGAGATAGAACTCTTCATTGGCACAGAGTTCTTCACTTTGCGTATCACTTCTGTGTCTTCCTGGTCAGTTAGTCAAAGCAGAAAGAAATGCTGAGAGTAGTTGAAGTAGAAAACACAGTGGATCTTGCTGAAGGATGGAAGTTGGAGCGAAAAAAGTTGGAATGAATAGTCATGTAATTTGCTTTTAAACCGTAACATGTGACCTCTTAGTCACATGAATAGATACTTGTTGACTTGGTCCCTAAACAGACATTTGAGGTTTGAGTCTTTTGTTCTGTATCCAAAGGAAAACTTTTATTGAAGAATGTCCCTATCTGGTTTAGATGCTCTAGCTAACCATTTTCTCCTAATTAATTTTAAGGGGTGTTTCATAGAAGAGAGCTTTTTGGCAGCATTCTGATCTTAATAGCTTCTGAGAAAATGCATTGATTGCCCTTTTGTTTTTAAAAGATTGCTGTAATTTTCAGTCATTATCTATAAGGAAATCAGTAATTTATTATACCAGCATCATGGATTAAGAATTAAAGACCTGACTCTTTTATCACTTAAACTGATGTTACATTGATGTTACCCATGAGGACCTTTACTAAGACAAAGAGTAAGTGTAAGGTATTCCTGTGGACTCTTAAAACCGTGTTTCTAGAACTCATTCATAAGATCAGAACTGATTCTTTTTGTTACTTGTACCAAGAATAAATTGCATTCTTGGAGTTTGGGTAATGTGAACAGTCCAAAAAAATCTTGTAAGAATGAGCTTATGTCTGAGAAACAGAGACTTAGTGACCATTCCAGATACAATGTTTAGGTTGCACATTTTATAGTGAAAACAGATTGCATTTAGTCAGAAGAGAAGATTTCTCTGTGTAGTCCCTACTTTTTGGAAAAGAAGAATTTAAACAGCATCTCTCATTTCTGGTTCCTTTTACAGGCAAGTGAGGTTAGATGCATTTGAATGGTACTGCGTAAGTAGATTTAGTTTGCCTTAAAACAGGTCTCTGAAGCTTTACAGAATTGAAATTTGATGGCTGAGTATGAAAGTGAGGAATTACTTTCAGACATTCCATTGTGGCTTAATAAAATTGTACAGCAATAATTATGTTATATCAGGTTTATCTCATATTTGTTTATTTTATTTCTGTGAAGTTGTGTTTTAAAGATGCAGCAGGAAGTAAATGAGTCACATAAACATAACATTTTAATAAAGTTTGACATCTGTTGTAATGAAAAGGTAACCAAAAAAAAAGAATTGCTGGATTAATTGCTGGACAAAAAGACTAATTATTCTTGTTACAAAGTCTGTCTGTCAGCTGCTTACTACAGTAGATTTATGTTGATTATATCAAATAGTGAGTTCTCAGATCCTCACTAAGTAAACAGTGCTCCGGTCTTTATTTGTGGCTAATGTTTTTATGTTTTATCTCTTGTCCTACTGATCTCTGGGAATTACATTCGAGTGATTCTGTGGGATAGAATTAATCAGTCAGACTAGGACAAAAAAAGACTTCTCATCAGTTTTAGCCAAGGACAGTGGGATAAACCAAGTCATCAGGGTTTTGGACACTGTAGTCTTTGAAACCATCCAGTTGCAAGTAGCTGGTTTGCTTCTATTCTGACTGTTTTAAAGAAGGTTGCTGCCTTTTTAATGGTTTGGCTTTGTCTTCCAGGTGTTCAGTGGAAGGGTTGGAGAAGAAACACAGCAGTGATTCCTACTAGACAATATTTCTCATTCTGCTTAGCCTTCAAAAACAAAGCCTTTGGTCAAAGCCCAAACTAGTAAATTGTCTGCCACCCTAAGAATCATGTTTTGAATAGGAAGGTTGGTTAAAGCTGGAAAAGCTTTTTGGAAGAATCATGGCAGTGGTTACTACAATGAATAGAGGCCTGTTCTGCCATTCTGAGCTACAGCTGGTGTCAGCTGTGGTACTGAATAGTACAGCAAGATAAAGGGAACAAAAGGGCACATTTGTCTGCTAATAATAGGCTTGGGACTGCCATAAGCTCTTTATATAAATTATACAACAATACCGATTCTCTTTCTCAAATTTTTCCTCCTCTTCCTTGCGGTTGAAAAACTGGCTAAATAACTTCCGAAGGCTTTGCAGCAATTCTTGCTGTGGCCAGCAGAGTCAGCGAAGGGCAGTAAAACAAATGTTTCAGGACACTGATCTAGACTCAGTGCCTCGCATAATGGAGTCTCATATAAACTAAAAGGATAGCCATAAAGACATTTTTCATCAGTTAATTCCCTGGGCTGCTGACAGCTGCTGTTTTGTTATTGCATGTGACTGGCACATTCAGAAATACTGTCTCAGGGCTTCCTCCCTGTGAAAACTCTTCCATGCCTCAGAGGGGGGAAGAGTGGAGGAATGGAACAGGATGGGAGCAGCACCTCTTGTCTAGCTGTATTCAGAATACTGAGGATTGTGTTTACTGAGAGATATGTCTTCATGATAGCAGTGGCGGCAGTGATGGTAGGGGGAGGTCAGTACAGTATTTGGTAGGTCAGAATACTCTGCAGAGGGCATTTCCTCTGAATGCTTAATTGCTAAGGTTGAACTGGACCTTTCCAGAATTATATGAACATTTCATAAGTAACCTTAGAGTTGATTCCTTTCTGGAAACACTGCTGGGTCATGGGTTAGTACTGTTATTGGTATTTCATTTCTGAGTTTATGGATTATAACTGACAGAATCAGTGTCAAGGAATAATTGAACAAATTGTGTGTATTGTGAATAGCCAAGCTTTTATTCTCTTGCCAAAATCAACTGTTATGTGAGTGTGAGAGGGGAACACGACAATAAAGCAAGAATTAAGGGGCTGCTGCTACCTCTTGTTTGGGGACCATGGCTGCCATAGCTTGTAGAGAAAGGCACAACTCCTAAGAAAGCTCTAAAGCTTTCATTTACTTTGGAGCTGCTCTTGAAGATTACAGAGGTGACAGTGTATGTCTTATGAAGTGCAGACAACTCAAAAATATAAGTTCATATCAAAGTTATCATATAGTTCAAACCAAAATATTTGCACATATTTTATCAATGAAGACCTTATAGAGGAATATTGGAGTCATATGCTCACAGGTTTTGCAGAGTGAGGATTGAAATGTAAAGATTTGTTTCCAAAGTCAAATGTAAATTGATTCAGAAATACGGTATTCTCTTTCCATTCTTATTTTTGCAAATACTGACATCAGGCCTTTTTCTACAATAGATTTAACTTTAATTTAAGTGTAAGTGTGAAGTTTGTTTTAAGTCTGTTTATAGAAATAAATGCACTCTGTAACTGCTGATACCATTTGGTTTTGCAGGTTGTCTTCTGAATCTTGTGTCTGAAGGTCCCCTCTTGCTTTCTCAGCAAATCATGGACATCCTTGGCTTTCTGAAGTCGCAGTTCATTTGCCACCTTCTGATCTGCTACATATTTATAGTGTCAGGACTGATCATTAACTTCATTCAACTCTTTACACTTGTACTTTGGCCAATCAACAAGCAACTGTTCAGGAGGATCAACTGCAGGCTGGCTTACTGCATTTCAAGCCGTAAGATTTCATTTTGTTTTTTAAAGTATTTTCATATTTTGTCTTGAGAGAATTGGTAGGAAAGTTCTGGATTTCAGAGCCTATATAAAGGTCATGTCTGCTTCCTACAGCACCTGCACTTGTAAGAAGTTGAAATGTCTTCTTGTGCTGAAATGTTTTGCTCTTTTATAGTGGGAT
>VYZT01044755.1:43390-73190 GCA_013400735.1 Pomatostomus ruficeps
CTGATGCCTTCTACACAAGACCAGTGAAGAGCTAGAGAGGCATTTAGTCTGCTCTTTAATGAAAAGGGCATCTTCACTGCCCTTTTTTTTCATCATATTCCTGAGCTGAAGAAGTGTGATGTTGATGATAGCCTGCAGACTGGACAGAGAGATGGCAGGGAAGCAGTAGGTGAACTGCATTCTGTTTGGTGTCTGGCATCACATGTCACAAAGATTCTAACAGCTTTTGTTGAACATTAGATCTGGCCAGCAAGCTTCCTAGATTCCTGAACTGGGGTAAATTTTAGAGTGTTTGTACAAAAGTATTTCTGTCTGACACACCATAAATCCAGGAACATGTTATCTAATGATCAATGTCATAGCACAGAATATGAAGACATTTTGGTGCTACAGTTGTTTATTCATTAAGGGTGAATATTACAATCAAAAGATCACTTCATATTTCTAGAAACCCCGTTTTAGCTATAGGCCTGATTTTATTGCTGAAGTGGTGCTGAACCTGAAGGATAGTCCCTTGATGCTGTGGAACCTTCATGCAAAGATGCAGAGAGTAGCTCACTGATCACCAGTTACAAGCAAATACAAACTAGCAGTAATCTAACTCTCTCCAGCGAAGCACAGTACTTCCACAGGAAGGACTGCTGTGGGAACTTGGAATTCTCCTGTATTTGGTCAGGGAATAGATCTATTGGTGTAACTTCCAAGTGAGGTGCATTGTGTCTTGTCTCATTTGCTGTTGATTTGCTACATCTTCTACCCTCTCCTGCTCCCTTTTGAGCAATGTGCACCACTGAAAGTGTACATCTAGGCGATTCTTCCTCATCCAAAATCACAGTTACATAGCAGCAGGTTTTTATGGAGTAGGTTTTCAGGCTTATCCTGTAACAAGAATTTCAGCAGCTGGTCCAGTGAAAGTATCTGATATCTGACTAATTTTTTTGCAGGAGGATTTCCAAGCGTGTAGGAACCAGTCTGTCCTTTCAGCAGATACTTGAGGTTTTTCAGTGTGACACTTGAGACAAAAGAGCTTCTGAGTGCACATGCTTGGTACTCTTCTGTGGCTAGGTGGTTGTTTCCTGTGACTTGTTTGCAACCTTCACGTTAAGGCTTTTTATTTAAGGATTGTATTGTTTTCTCATTTCTGAGACTGTTGCTGAATTTCCTTTACATCCATCTTGGAGTAATATATGCTTAAACGTGTTTCTTGTTTCGCCATGTTCAGAAGAAGGGATCCTTTAACTGTGAATAAGAAGCCAAATAAAAATGTGTGCAAAACAACTTTTTCATCTGCTTGGTTTCAGAAAAGCAGTTAACTGTTTTCCAGACCCACTTTGGTCCTTGCCAAAATAACATTTGAAACAAAATAAGGAACCACAAAGAGATTACAGTGCAATTGTTTGTGTACAGATTGTTTTGCTCTTCAGTTAGCACACTTTTATTAGTATGTTACATCTGTGTGCTTCTTATGTACTCAAATTGCACCAGAGTGTCAATAACTAACACTTCTTTTCTCTCATGGTTCTAAGTTCACTAGCTGTGTTTCTGAATTGGATCTCCAGTATATTGCATCTCCAAGTGTAGGTTTTCTTTGAGAGTTAAAAACAAGTGGGCTTCCTAATGCATGAGAGATTTTTCATTGTACATAAATTTTGTACTGCTCTTATGCTCTACTTATATGACCCTGTTTAAAAAAATCTCGAAATCAATATGTACTGCTAATGAAATATTTTGATGAATGAATGTATCTGCCTGTGTTAGGTAAACAGTGATTGCACCAACTCAATTTCTTGATGGCACTTCTAAAGAAGCTTGTCCATGTTTTTTGGAAAACTGCAGCTGGGAGGCTTTTTGACAGGGGCTCTCATTTATACAGTTTTGCTGCTGTAAAGGAGCTACTCTCCTATCCCAGTGGATTTTTTTTTCTCCTACCATCTCTGACAACGGCAGTCTCATACCATTCTCTGATATTTTCCAGGTATTTCCTTTTGCTCATATTGTATCTCATCTGAAGATGTGCAATGTGCTAATCCTCTGCAGTTTGCTGAAGACTTTATACTAGCAACCTAACTGTAGAGAACTAAAGAATCTGTTACTTCCTTCAAACTCATACCATTTATCTGTAGGGTCTACATGACAGACTTTTGTAAAGCTATTCTTTGCACAAAGGCAAAAGGTAGGGAGGGACATGTTAAGCTTACAGTATTCAGTAAAGTGCTTCCATTGTATGGATTGGGTTATATTTTTACCCACCAAAATATATCAATTAAAACTTTATTATTTGAGCACATATTGCCTTTTGTGCTCATAAATGAGGGAGATACAGGCAAAATAGCTAACATACCTCTTTGTGTTTATGTTCTTAATTTATCTAGTTTAAAATTGATACCATAGTGCATTTTCCTTTTAGTATAATACTATATTTTCAGTATTTTTTTTACATGTTAAGAGTTCAGAAACTTTCTGCTTGGATTAAAGCTTACCATGAAGCTTGTCTCTCTTATGTCTTCACAGTCTCTTCATTAATTCGTGCCTAAAATTCAGGGTTTCTTGAAAGGTGATTTAAATTTCTCTGGTTGTACAGTGATAGCTTGTAGCTTACTTTTGGTGCATGTGGTTGTCAGGTGAGAATTAGAAAAGCTGGAATGGCAGGTCCATTAATCTTTGAGATGTGATAGATTTTTTCATGTGGAAATCAAATGCTGGTTGAGAAATAGATAATTATGCAATCGCAGGTGAGCAGAACGGCAAGCAATGTCCTGGAAGCAGCCCAAGCTGTGTGGGTTACACTGTTGGATTTAGTGACTTGAAATTATTGGGAAAGACCTGTCCTATGCTGTTTTTCAGTGTATGTGCCATGTAAATAAGTCCTTGGAAAGTTCTTTTTCTGTGTTGGAAAGATGGGGGTGGGAGTGGGACCTCTTTTAAGAGCAGTGGTATGGTGGGTTCTTCCTGTGTTGTGTAGGATATTGGAGTGTCATAGGAATCTTCAGGACTGTTTTTCAAAGGTGGTTCCTGTGAACAATATTAGAAAGTGCAAAATACTGTTGAGTACTTTATCCCAAATAGTTTGGGAATGATAATGCTGTCTTTGACCTTCATATAGAGTCAGGATGCTGGAGTCTCTCCTTTATTTCCAACTTGTCATTGCTTTCCTGCTGTAAAGAAGTCCTGTAATCATGATTGCATTTTTAAGCAAGAAGGACGAAAAAAAGGAAAAACAAAGTTGTCTGCTTCCATATATGAGCAGTGCTTATTCCAGGTGGGTACTTCTGTAGGATGTCTTTTTTTGAGATATGAAAAATAAATGTTCGTAGAAGAAACCTGTGAGACTAACTTGTCTGTCTGGAAGGGCACTTTTACTGATTTCCGGTATTGTATTTGGAAGGTCATTCCTGCTGCTCCCGTCACTGCTTCATTAGGCCTTCAACAAGGAGCTTTGTGCTGGCCTTTGGGGGCTGTCCAGGTGGACAAAGGAGCAGGAGGAAATGCCTGGTTGATTGTTATCTATGCTGACTGGTCCTGTTACCAAGTGAGGAACTGCTGGTTTGTTGAAACGTGGAAGTACTGCTAAATTCCTTGGGGAAGAAGGATAAGAAGAGCCTTCAGATGTGAGACAAATATCTCTGACACGTGGCTGTTAAATAATTAATTTTCTCAAAGGGTTTGAAAAGAGCATTTCAAAACACTGACTACTGCAGATCTGTATGTGTGTTAAACCCATTGTACTTATGAGGCTGGCTTTGTTCCATATGCTGTGTAACGTGGAGAGAGGAAGCTGTTTTGTAGGCAGATTGTGTGAGGATAAAAGAGAGAAAAAAGCTATGAAATTAAATGTTTGAAGTGTGCAGCTGTTTTTTGGTTTTTTTCTGAAGGGAGGGTTGCTTATAACTTGCAGAATCAAGATAGTTTAAAAGGAACTATGGCTAAAGAAATGAACAAAGCTTGTTTCCATATTCCTCCACTCCTCTAGCTCCAAACTGCTCTAGAGAAGGAAGGATTACTTGAAACTTTTTTCAAGAATATGTATGCTGACTTAAAATTTCTTCTTCACCTGAAGAAATACTGGATTTTACATTTTGTGGATGTTATTTTAGAAGGAGAGAATCTATTTGATTAAACTTGAATGATCTGTGTGTGTTTTGAGAGGGAAGGCAGTACAGGAATGGGCACTGGAGTGAAGCTGAGAAGTGAGGTGGTGTGCCAGAACATATGCAGTAACTGGAAGGGTCCTGTGCAAGGCTTGTGCCCAGATCAACTGCTGGCTCAAATACTAGAGACATGCCTTAATTTACAGGTCTTAACCACAAATTTTCGGTTCCTATCATAGCCCCTATGAGGAAAGCCCACTCTGGCTTTCAGTATGCCATGAAGACTTGTGGGTTTAAGATCTTGCATTAAATCTGGTTGTGATCTTGGTTCCCAAAGCAATTTCAGCTTGGCTGTGTTACAGGAATGCTGGCTTGTTCATACTATATATTATGTTCGTAGTTTATTTTGTTTTGTATGTTTCGTCTGAGTAACCACTGATGGCAACCCATCAAAAAGGGTGAGTCCCCTTTTTATCAGTAATGTTTTGTTGTCTTAATTTTGTAAGAAAATCAAATGGATCTTGTTCATGGAGCTGAGATACAGCAAGCACCAGAACTATCATTGTGTGATGTCAGCCTGCAAAATTACAGCCATGATGTTTTAATAAAGCAACGTATTTTTTACTCAGTACATTAGCCACTTTATGCACATGTATATGCAGGTTTTAATTATATGACTAAGCAAGCATTGAGGTGAAATTGCCAAGAAGATCAAAGCACAGATAAAGCTTTAGCTTTGTAGTAGTAGGTGTGATGAGTCTAATCCTTATTTTGTGTAACTCAACATGGTGTTAACAGTAACTAGACTGGAGACAAAGATTATTTTTATGCCAGTTGAGGATCTGGTGAACTTAAGTAAATGTCAGTGTGTGTTTGAGGGAAATAAAGAAAAATGGAGGGAAAAAAATCTGAGCACAACCAATCTTTGGTTTCGTTTGGTTTCGTTTGGTTTCGTTTGGTTTTGGTTTTAACAGCGTAATATATTGGCCTCTCTCCTAATCTGTGATTTTTATCTTGAAGCTATGTTGACAAATTGGTGTTAGGAGGAGTGATTTGTTACCACTTCAAAGTGAAAGCCTTGTTTGTACTTTAATATTTAAAATGACACACTTATGAAATGTTCCTCTTAGCATATCATTCTGGTCACAGGCTGCCTCTGTGTCGTGCATGCCTTTGAGAGATTATCAGTGAGCTCCCCTTTCAGCAACCTGTGTGTGCTCTGTGCTGTGTGCCAAGAGCTTTGCCTCGCATGCTTGTCTGAAGGCCAGTTCTGAACACTGCATACCCTGCCTTACGTCTAAGAGGTGAGCAGTGGGCTCTGTGGCCAGCCTAGGGCTCCCTCTGTCCCCCCATTCCCAGGGATGGTAGATGGCAGGTGAAACCCTCCTTCCTGTCCACATTCCTTGTTGTGTGGGCTTTTTGATAAATGGCCAGTTCTGATTTACAAAAATGAAGTGTATTTTAAAACAACATTTTGAATCTTGTTTTAGATTTACTTTTTCTTTGCTGTTTGGCTATTTTTTCTTAGTTAAGAGCAGAGAGAGACTTTCTCTTCAGATTTGGGGCTGGACCCTCAGTAGAAGAAGCTCTACTCTATCTCTTCAAGAGGATGTACCTCTTGCATGAAGTTCATAAATCAAAGTCTTTCATGTTGAACCTTGAGATCTGCTTGCTTGCCCTATTGCTTTACTATGTCAAGGAGTGATCTGATATGCTGCAACATCTAGATTTGGAAGACTGTGGGTTGAGTTCTTCCTTGTGGAAGCCTCTATGCAAACTCTGTCCCACAGAGGCAGACTGTTGGAAAGACCTTTGCATGACATCAGGCTGAAGCTAGAAGCTTGTCTCACAAGCTTCTCAGTCACACCCTTGGCAGTCAGAAAAAAGCTGGAGGAATGATGCTCACAGCAGCCTAGGTCATGAGTGATTTCTGTCCTTCAGCTGAACAAGCTGATGTTTCTTCCACAGATTACATGGCAATTACACTTGGAGGAAGATTTGAACTGGTAAAAATTACAGCATTTTCAAATAACAAGCCCCTAATTAGATAGGACTGGAGGACCTCAAGGCTTTTTCTGTCCTTTCTTCTTGGTTCTACTGTGATGCAAGATTTTGCAAAAACATTGAATCGGCAGTATTGATACCAGAGAAGGTTATTGTCTAAGCCTTCAAACACAGTTCGGTAAATTCAAACACTAAATAGTGTTTATGTGCATGGGCTTTCTGCTTTCCAGCATTTTGGGCAAGATCTTAGAGATCCAAATGGCCTGCACAGAACCACAAGGACCTCTGGCACCGTGCCAGCTGACAGCCTAACAAGTGCAGTCTGCCCTTGATAGGTCTGATAGAGCAACCAGAACTGATGCTGTTTCTGTGCTTCTCTTAATTTTGCATGTCTGAAATCCTATGAGAAGTCTGAGTGGCCATCAAGAAGAGTTGTTTCTAAAAAGCTGTAGGTCTTCCTTAGCAAAGAGGAAGTGTCAGCCTGCATGAGTTTAAGCAGACAATTTTGATCCATGGTAAATCAGTAGTATGGCCTGGAAGGTGGGAAGCCTCCGTTGCTTTGCAAACTGATAAATGCTGCATCCAAGTCGGTGAGTCACATGGATCCTGCGTGTCTCTCCTTTTGAGAAAGTTGAGGCAACAAAGGTGGTAAAGGTAATTCAGAAAGGAATGAAGCTAAATTCAAGGAAATAACTGACTTGCAATAGGCTTGCCTTTTTTTCCCTGGGTTTTCTCTACAGTTTTGATCAGTTTGTCATGGGATAATATTCTAGTACCTGGTATGCTTTATGTAATATTGTATCCCCTTGTTAAATCTTGGTAAGTTTTATTTTTCTGTGTTGCCGGAAATACTCGTGGTAAAGTTGACAGAAATATCAGTAGTGCATATGCATATGATTTTGTGACACTTCTCTACTGCTGATACATGCCTGACTTGTTTGTATGACGGGTCTTTATTTTACTACTGCTATGAAAAGTCAGATTGTGCCTTTTAAAAGAAGCAATAACTGTTTCTCCTATGTACTGACTTGAAATGGTGTGTCTGGCTACAACTTCATCATTTGCAAAGCACTGAATAGGAAAATGTCTTGGGTTACCAGAGAAGCACAGCCTGCCTTTTGTAACTTCCAGAGGTTGTCTTTCTGGAAAATGAACAGACGAGGGTAAACTTGGAGCCTGTTGATGATGTAAGGTTTTCATGTACCGTGTAAGCTAAACCTCAGTTTTCTAGGAAGATTATTCAACACAAATAGTTCTAAGAACTCAACACTGTTGCATGCAGCAGATATGAAAAAGCAAAAAGCTTAATACTTCTTTGGGCAGAACTTTTTGCAGTGTTATACTGAGCCACTGGGATTACATAGCAAGAAGACAGTAATGCTTTTTTTTGGATACCCTTTCAGTTTGAGCAGTGAGAGGTTAGACAAGCAAATGGTACATTTGCATCCTCACCTGCTGGAGCACACAGTCTGCAGTCTGAGCAGGTTGTGATGTTCCAGCAGCAGACTAGTTTTCTAAAAGCTTTGAGGAAAGAGAAATGCAACCACTATCAAGCTAAATGTGAATTGAGGCATTAGTGTCCCTATGTGTGGTGAAATATTGCTGTATACTTTGGGTGTATGTTTGTCTTAACAGAATGTGTGCTTTCTGATGTATTACATTCTTCAGTGAGAAAAAGTGGGGATTTTTGTATATTTATATATTTGGATAACATCATCCTGAAGGGTTACAGACTACACCCAGTACAAAAATCACAGCTTGATACTTGATAGGTATATGTGATCTGTAGTACTTTATTTTTAATTCATGAAAGCCATTTGTTTGATTTGTAGTTTCTGACCTTATTGTTCCTCTAAAGAACATTTTGTTAAAGTCACTGATAGGGATTAAGAAGCTAAAATAAGCACTGGGATATAGTTCTTGTCTCTCAAGACCTCACGTGATGAGATTCTGTAAGATTAAAGGCAGAGAGAGGGAATTCATAGAATGCAAGTGAAAAATGATTAATGGTTTTGTTCTGAACAGTGTTCTCAGTGATAGAGGTTCCGTGGTTATTCACCATTAACTCCGATGATATAATACAGGTACCCGGTCAGTTTTTTCTTCCGTTATTGAAATTCAGATAGAGTATCTTGTGCATAAGAAGACTCAGTAGAAGTTACATGCCTTGACTTGAGTCTAAAAATAAATTGTTTGTGGCATATTATATCTGGAAACATGTAGATATTTCTCCTGAGCGCACCAGTTACCTGAAATCAAAAGCCAAATTTAAATACTACTGGAAAAGTACAGAAACCTTAGAAGCTATTATCCCTGGTTTTCTCATTCTGCCATTCTGCAGACACCATTGTTCCTTCTTTTTATGTGTTTACACCTCTGTGAAATGTAATTCTTGATAACTAGAGGCTGTATTTTAAAACACTGCAGATTTTCTTAGGATTTTACTTATCTTTTGTTCAGTTTCCTAGTTCACTTTTCTTCCAGTTTGTGCTGGAGATTGCTTTCTTTGGCAATTCATAGTTTTTTGTATCATCAGTCAATTTTCTCAGAGATAGATTAGTGTCTCTTCTTGTCAGTAGCTGAAAATGCAGGTTAAACATGTTGATGGCATGGATTGAGAGCAGCAAAAATAATGGGATTTTCTCTCTTGTTCTGAAATGCTTTTTTTCTAAAGCCAAAATTTTTGATTTTTGATTTGAAACTAAGGAGGATAAACTTGCTATATACAGAAATTAAGGCTGTTGCAAGAATACATGCAAGAAGGGGAAAAATTATGTGAGACCAGGTCTTCTTACTAAATATGTGGATTAAACATGATTCACTTGAGTCAAATAATTTCCCTAATATATATGGCAAATTAAACCCAGTCACATGAGTGTGTGTACTTTTGTTCTGAATGAAAGCATGAGACCTGAGTATGGACAATGCTGATCGCCCTGTAATTAATGCCATGCTAATGACTCATGTCAAAGAAGTCAATTGTGATTGAATAAATACAAGTTAAGACCGATATCTGTTAACTTGGTTCATGTTTGCTTTTTTGGATACTTGAATTTCAAGGTCCTGGCCTCCTGGAAGGTGATTTTCAACAGACAACTGCTTTGGGAAAGGTTTCTGGCTGGTGTTACCCTGCTTAAACAGAAGCCTTTGCTCATTGCTGCAAGATACTGTCTTCCCCCTAGTCCAATGAATGCTCATTGCAGCGCGTGTGGTAGCAAAGTGTTTTCCAGTCTGCAGTGTGTTTCTCAAGCAGTGATGGAAGCAAGGAGAGAGGTCTGTAAGGCAGTCTGTTTGGAAAATCTCACTTTTTTTCCCTAATTACAGAAAATTGGACTAGAAAGGAGTTCCCGAATCATTGAATTTCTAGCAGTGATATAATGTAGTCTTTTTAAGATGATTCTTACTCAATTTATAAAGCTGCTAAGAGTTTTTATCTGACAAAGTAATCAGAAGAATCCTCGGAATATTAGATGCCTGTATTTTCAGACATGGATGTCCTTGTGCTAGTGGTATTTAGCCTTAAATTGTTCTTTTTCTGTACTGTTAACTTTTCTCATCCATAAGCTAGATGCATGGGGAACCCACCCAATCCTCTTCTAGCATTTGTTTGAAAGCTCCAGTGAACCAAATTTTCCTACTTTCAGGTCATCCTGATAGCCCTGCTCTGCATCTGCTTTGTTTCAATGTTTCCTTCCTGACCGTGGGTGTCTAGTTCTGGTGTGCTGGCCCAGAGATCCTCTCAGTACCGCAATGCATGATTCCCTTCTCTCCAGGAACAAACATCCTAGTGCCGTCTTTTTCCTTCTTAGGACTGCATAATATGAATGGAGCAGAAATGTTCAGTGGCAAAATCATGTTCCCAGATAATCATCTTCTCTGTCATTTCCAAGTTATGAGGCTCTATTTTTATTAGTTCTGCAAAGTATGATGTGACGATGTGTCCCATCAAAATTAATTCCATTTGTGTTACCTTACCTTTCAAGGTCATCTGATTCTTAAACTCTATTCTGACTTTTTATCATCCACAAAGTTTATTAATAGGAATTTCTTTTATTGTACCATGTGAATGGCTTAGCATTGCCTGGAAGTGTTACATTTAAAGCACCTTTCTTTCCTGGCTTTTCCTGGTGTCAGCAAAATACTTGAAAAGAAACCATAGAAATTCAAATACCTGATGGCAAGTACTTACTCATTTATTTGGAGTTTTGTGAGACCAGATTTATAACCACTCTGTAATTACTAGATTTGATTTTTTGATTCTATCATTTTAAGATGGCACTTACTGAAGCTTAATGTAGGTCACCCTGCTTTCATTTAATCTTCTGTTTTGGGATTTAGAGAACAATATGCTACCCTAACCATACAAATGAGAACTGGAGTAACATCATACGTACTGTTCATTTAAGCCTCATTGCTTCAACAGCTTCATCAGTGGGACACAGAAGTTAGTCCTTGCAATCTCCCCTGGGGTAAGGCATGATGTGGGGTAATACTTGATGAAGGCATGACAGGAGAGGGATGTGTGATGGATCAGGTGGTGTTTTGCTTTGTCCCAGGTGAGTCGGTGTGCCAGTGTCCTGGGGTGACGTTATGAAACCACTTTATTCCTTCCCTGCCTGCTTAATGCCCACTGTGCTGTACCTTTAAGACAGACCCGAGGGGCGGTGCCTGAACTGGGGTCGGTTTAACCGAACCGGCACGTGCAAGGCAGCTCTAAAAGCGGCTCCGCACAACGGCCAAGGGGGTCAACGGCTCTGGGAGAGGCGGCAGGCTGGCGGCTCTCGACCGAGACTTTGTGAGGTGACGGCTCTCCGTCCCGTGCAAGTTTGAAAGAGGTTTTGTTTGTTTGTTTCCCTCCCCCTGGCCTCCCTGCCCGCCTTCCCATCTCTCCAGCCTGGGGAGCCTGCGGGCTGGCCCCGACGGGCCGGCAGGGTGGCCCCAGCCAGTCCGAGCTGCAAGGAACGCCACACCTGTGAGTGAGGAGGGGGAGTCACCAAGATCCACCAGCTCCGCCCACTGTGCCATCAGCTCTTTGCAGGCACCCTTTCCCTGTTTTGTTCTCTTTGTTTCTCCCACTTTCATTTTGTGTCAATAGATAGGGTTTTTGCCGTGTTAATAAATAGTCACCCTTTTTTCTCCATTTTCATTTGCTTTTGTTAATTTATTTCATTGGCAGAGGGAAGAGGGGAAGCCCTTTTCCCTTGGGAGGAGGCGCTCATCCCTGAGCGTTTCCTCCTGAACACTTTTGTTTCCCAAACCGAGACAACCAGTTGATTGTTGTTATATATATGAAAGTTGTTTGATTCTCTCTTTAGAAAGTTGTTGCTGTGCAAGTCCAAACTTATCAGATAAGGGCTATCAAATGCCGCATTATTGATGACACCAGAACACTTAACACCTTATTTTAAGGTTAAACATAACTTATTCTAAGTTTTCTCACCTACTCTTGACAAGTTTCTTCTCTCAGCACTCATCTCTTCTGCCTGTCAGTGCTTGTACAGATGAATGTACTAGGCTTTGTCATTTGTATGCATCAAATACTGAATAATTTAATAAAAAACATAATCTAATATTCATGGAAACCTGGCACCAGCTACTGCTCGCTGAGATAGGATGCTTACTTGTACTAAGGACAGAGGAAAAATGTTCATGATCTGATATTTCTTATGTATATTTCTTACTCAGAAAATCTGCTTCCCAGTGCAGACCTCACACAGCAGTTGGGACATAACCACTCGGAGTATAACTCTTCCGAATTCCTTCTGCATCCTAACAAGCCACCTCAGCAGAACATATTATTCATGTGCATTTATCATGGGTTGACTCAGTCTGGGTACCAGGCACCTACCCAAAGCCCCTCACTCACTCCCCTCTGCAGCTGGACGAAGGAGAGAAAATTTAATGAAGTGTTCATGAGTTGAGATAAGAACCGAGACAGAGATCACTCACTAAATACCATCACAGGCAAAATAGGCCCAACATAGAGATATGAAGTAAATTTATTCCTAACTAAATCCAAGCAGGATAATGAGAAGTAAAATAAGCCCTTAGAAACATTTGCTCCCACCCCTCCCTCCTTCCCATCTCTGCCTCCTACCCCAGTGGCACAGGGAGACAGGCAGTGGGGGTTATAGTCAGTTCACCACCCATGGCTTCTTCCGCTGTTCAGGGAGAAGAATCATTCCCCTGCTGCACCATGGGGTCCTTCCCAGGGGAGACAGTTCTCTGTAAACTTCTCCAATGTGAGTTCATCTCATGAGCAACAGCTCCCTGTGAGCTGCCGCAATGTGAGTCCATCCCATGGGCACACAGTCCTCCCAAAACTGCTGCGGTGTGGGTCACTCTTCCACGAGGCACAGTCTTTCATAGACAGGATGCTTCAGCATGGAAGCAGGGCCCCTCTCTCCACGGGTCTCCCGTGGGGTCACAGCCTCCTCTCAGGCATCCACCTGCTCTGGGGTAGGGCTTCTCCACAGGCTGTGGGTGTGGTGGTAATTACTTAAGAGAAGTGCTGTTTGTTAGACATCATGAAGTACTGAGACAGACACTGCCTGTCCTCACAGGTAACAGGAGGCTGTAATCTAGTCTTTATTGTTTGGGGTGATGTTGTCTGGCTGAGCACAGCTGGGAGAGGGTTAAGGAAAATGTATCACATAAATGATTTGTAGACAAAAGTATTGTTCTTATTATACCAGTTGTGACATACCTGAAAAACTGTAAAGGATTTGCATGCAGAAAGCCTTCCTCAAGTTTAAAAGAGAAATTGCAACATTCAGATTAAATTCAGGTTGAAAACAGTTGATTGGAGGTTAATTTATCTATTTACTCCTTTAGCCTGTCAGAGGAAGCTGAGTTGGTATGTATGTATTTAGGGAGAGTATGGATACAGAATGGACAGTGACAGAACTGTCTGTGGAACACTGTGTTGGAGGTACACAGGCATTGTGGAGGTGAAATAAACAATAGCTTCATAATCATTCTTTCTAGCTATCTTCTGACTAGTTTTACAGTATTATAGTTTAGGATTTCCTTGAGAGGAAGCAGAAGTTACTCATAGGAATCTACCAACATGGAAAACATGCCTGTATGCTCAGGTCAGATCCATGTTGTTTCTTCTTCTCAATTAACTTTATACTGTAAGAGGGTCAGTCACTTCTTCCCACAAGCTTCTCAGGATCACTTGCTAACTGGGATTGGTAGCTTTAGCACTTCCTTTCAGGCTGTCATCTCCCTTCTGCTGATAATTAATTCCCATGAAGAAGTGTATGTTGAGGTCTCCCTAATAAACCTACTGGTCATAATGTACCTTTTGTAACAATGAATGGTTTATTCAAATAGCTTGGAAGGGACAGTATTTCTTAAAGATATGCAGGCTTAAAATAGTAAAACCTGCAAGTATGCCAAGGATGCATAAATTAAAAATTTTGGGGGGGATGTGTGTGCATGTGTAGAGGAAATTGCCTAAAAGAAAGCATTGGAACAAGACTCGTGTTCCTTTTGCACAGTGACTTGCAGTGAATGAACTGCAACCATTTGTTCTTTGCTGAGCAGTTCCGCTGGTGCTGCTTCTGCACACAGTAGAAAAAGCCGGTGGTGTTTTGGACAAGAAGAAACCACATCCGGAAGAGATACAACTGCCTCATTTCACACCCATACAAAGCAAATGTTGGTGTCATAGGAACTTGCCAAGCAGCTTGTGTTCTTTCACTGTTTGTTGTACTACCTCCTTTGATCAGCACATGCTATACTGTCCTCAGTCATTTGTGGCAAAAGCAGCACATTGCCTATGTTGGAATATATGATTGTTGAAGAAAAGTACATTAAAATAATTTCCTGCAAGCAAATGCTGAAATCAATGTGACTTGGAACATGAATGTATGAAAGGGCTGTGCTATGCTTATCTTTTTCCATGCAAACACATCCAGTAACTTACTGTGATGAGTGGGGAATTAAAAGTCACCATTTCTTCCTTCCTCTCTGCTGGTGATTTCTATCCTTAAAAGCACAGACATGTAATTAGTTAAAGTGTTATTCAAGGGAGTTGCATATAGGAGGCTGGGGCAACAATCTGTAACACCAGACCTGAAGGCAAGAGAGAAAGGTTTTGCTTGTTTGTTTTTCTTTTTAAATTTGTGCGCATGATTCCCCATAACCTCACCCTGCCATCAGCCAGTATTTTTGCTGCAAGACAGTTTTAAGGGAGGGGAAAACAAGTCCAAAGATACCAGTGGTTTTACCACCAGCTGTGGTAAATGGTGGGGGTAGGGAATGGAGCGTAGTGGTGGTGGTTAAGAAAGAGGGGCTGGATTTTGGTCTTCTCTTCTGTTTAAACCCACAAAATCACACAAAATCACAGACTTGCTTACAACCAGTTATCCTAAGCATTTTCCTACAGGTTGAAGACCAGGACCTCTGTCTTGGAGCAAACAGATTACTACATTATAGCTCGTTGGTGCGACACCTGCATGGAAGAGAATCTGAAGCTGGAGAGCTGATGCCTTGTCTGGCAGGGCTCCCTGAATGACCTCCCACTTACCTTGGGGAAGGGGGAGAGGCATTGCTTGACTTTATAGCTGCAGGGGTTTTTTCCCCCAAGAACAAGTTTTTGTTCTCCCTCACAGGAAAGATGTATATGTTTTGTTATAATAATAAGCTATTTTAAAGAATTTTCCTTTAGACATGTAGCAGTATTCCAGCTCTGAGCTCCAGTTTCATGTAGCTGATCAATGCAAGCGGAATTCCTGCCTTCAAGTTTTCCTCAATTACTTGCAGCTCCTGCAGAGAAGAAGGAAGTAGAGACCAGAAATAAATGCCCAGTCAGGTTAGATGGCAGAGTAAAACAGTAGAATAACCTGTGTAAAGAATACTTGGAAGTATTTTGAAAACCTCTGAGGCAGCTTTGCTGTTAATGTAGTAGGTGTTATGCAGAGGTTTAACCCTGTCTGTGATACACAGAGAGCTTTTGAGTAGTCTAGGGAAGATATACACTTGCTTTTCTTAGCTACCTGTAGACTTCATTCTATGAAAAATGCTTAGGAAGTGCACCTGATAGGTGTAGTCTGAAAATCTGGAAAGCTAGTAAGTTACTGCAAGTCATTCTTCCACAGACATGCATGGGCTCTAAACTATACTGTCAGTCCATCTTTAGCCCTTTTTTTTGTATTTTTTAAAATGCATTCCCTAGTCTTCTGTGCAATGCAGTCATTCATCATGCAGCCATTCACCCTGCCTGCTCTTTGAAATGGTGGTCACAGCTTGCCCACTTATCTTGCTTTTATTTGTATTGGAGGATTTGCTATGCTTTTACCATAAATTCCCATAATAATTTTCTGAGTTCTTTCTCTTGGTGTTGCCTTCATATAGAGATTAAAGAAGATGAAGAGATTAAAGGAAATGAAGAATGTCATGGAGGAAAACAGTTCTGTAGCTCTTTAAATAAGGTTATGCACTTACTTGTGATCTTCAAATTGTACTTACTGAGTCAATACAGAATTATGTTTTTAATGACACTTTAAAATAGGTAATTTATAGTTAATCTTGTAAGCAAATGTTTCCATGGTTTATCACATAATCGCAGAATGAATAAGGTTGGAAGGAACCACATTATTCTTGATAAGGACTAGTCATCTGGTCCTTATCAAGAATAGTTAGCTAAACATTACTAACACCTTCTGCAGAAAAACAGTGTTAACTGTTTCAATGACTCATTCTTGCAAATTTTGAGATGGAAGTCTCAATAAAGTCAGTGTGTTTCCCTTCTTCCTTTTAGTGTTATTTTTCATATAACAACTTACAGTTCAGGTCTGCCTTGGAGATTTTTTTCCTAGTTACTTGTTCTGGAAATGCAGGCATTGAAGCAGCTCAGATTTCTGCAGTGAAGGGCTAGGAAATTATCTACTCTTGCAGGAGGTAGGGGTATTCTTTGAAGCAGGATGGGTGCTTTTTTTTTTTTCTCCAGAGAGGTATAAAACCTCAAAATTCCTAAGCACACAGGGTATCCATATTAGGTATTTGAAGTCATGACTTCTCTCTGCCATCAGCTTCTTCTGAAGCTAGTTGTAATGCACCGCAAGGACTTTGCCTTCGAAGCAGGGAGTGGAGATTTCAAGTTCCTTTGGTTTTTCTCCTTCCTTTGCCTTAATTGTCTGAAAGTGTCACTGGAGGAATTGCTTTAAAAGGTAGGAACTGTCATGATGTGGTTGAATATGTATTTATCAGCTCAGTTGTGATGTTAAAACTCCAAAACCTCATCAAAGAGGGTGTGGAGAAGCCTTAGAAATCTTAGACCAGCCCTGGTTGGGGGCAAAAGAATATTTTTGTCTTCCCACTATGCAATTAATTTCTGCTTATACAGTATGACTGGTGTACAAAGGCGGAAACTTCCTCTGATCATCTCTGTGCTGTGAAGGAGGGAAGGAGAGTGTGAACGAGTGACCTTGTGTGGCTGAGCCACCACAGCAAAGTGCTGGGTATTAAATTTCTGTGGCAGCTTGTGGAAGTAAGCTGGTAACTCGATGCAAGAGCAGCACAAACTGACACTACTTATCATTGCTTGAGATCCACAAGGAGAAAGGAGGCTAGGAAGAAGGGGAAGGAAAGAGTAGGGAAGGTGAGGGAAAGAAACATGTTAAGAAATTAGAAGCTGGCAGATGGTATTTACTGTATTTAAATACAGTGGTGTTCAGTGCCTGCTTTGTGTTTCTGAAGCAACTGCCTGAGCATGTCAGTGACAAATTGCATGTGAGGTGAGGAATAGGGACCTATTCTGCAGTATTTTTTCAAACAAAAATCCTGCTTGTGTGAAGCCTGAAAAATCAAGCACATTTAGAAATATTTTTGCCTGTGCTTTTATGGAATATATTTGAAACTGAATATATGAAACTGAAGAGCTCTATACATGTGGCACACCTGTATAGTGAGATTCATGACATGTTATTAGTTTTGTTCAAATTCCTTAGGAAAAGGTAAAATAAAAAAAAAATCCACACTTGAAGTGGGATGACTTTTCTCAGGTAAAGTTGGCTTTTTTGTCAAGAGAGCCTTATCATTGTCATCTCTGCCTTTTTTTTTTTAAATAGATTTGATGGCATTAGGTGTTAAAAAGAGAGAAGGTCATGTGGCAGTTATTTTTCTTCTTAGTTGGATTCCTAGTTAAGCAAAAGATCTAATCCTGTCACTAATTTCCTTTCTTTTCTGCCCTAGGATAAGACTGTAGATTCCGTAAAAGTTTGCAAATTACAGTATGGGATGGGTTTTTTCCCCCATTTATTATTCAATTTTGCTGTGTTTTGGAGAGTGGAGGGCTTTTATTTCCAGTATAAATCTAACAGAAAGCTGTGCTCTTAGAAAGATACAACCTTGAGTGTGTTTCACAGAGCAGCTCTTTGCAGGGGAAGTCTTCAAGGTATGTGCTTCTGTATCTCCACAGCTGCCTCACTGAGATGTGAACATCTTCGGCTTTCACTGAAAAACTAGTTTGCAATCAGTGAAATCTGCCATTCCTTGGTTAGCATATGACAGTTTAGGTCTCCCTGCACATCTCAGGCTATTGTTTTGATGCATAATAGCATGCACTGAGTAATATGTACTCCTGCTGCAGTGGTAGTCACCTTCCCTGATTAGAAATAAGCAGGTGGACTGACAAGTTAGTTATTTATCTGTATCATAAACATGCTTTTATCATATTAAGGTATTGTTATCTGAATATAGATTGTCTATTAGCCTGGCTTTAACACTGTTAGATAGAATTCATTCATGTCATTAATGCCTGTTCTCCACTTTACAGCACAATATCATCCAAGAGCTTCAGGCAGTTAATTTTACTCATAATGACTGAAAATGTAGACTTGTTCATGACTGGTTTCTGTTTTCTGTCACTAGTTGTGACCAGTAGGGGACCATGATGGAAAGGAATTCAAATGTGTTTCAACGACTGGCCTCGTTTTGATCTTCCCTGAGGTGAATGAGGATTTTTGGTGCCTTCATGCTTGTCTTAAGCCAGAAGAGTATCTTGGGTGTCTCATCCTTCCCCCAGAGGCATTCATGTGGCACAGCTCTGCTCTGAGAGGGAGATATGTCTCACTTAACAAAGAATAACCCCTTGCACTAGACCTTTGCCTTGGTTCAGAACTTCCATGACAGCTTTGACAGGAAGCAAATGTGTTCCCTAGCTCCTTTTCAGTCTAAGACAGACAGCTTTCATTTAGTCCCACGGTGCCCCCAGCTCAAGACATGGGTTGCTTGAGGAGAGCCTTTGCTGTTAGATTTTCTTTTTCCATCTCCATGGAGATAGAGCTCTCTGAGCTTCTTGGCTTTCTTGACTCACCTCAACTTCCCATGCCCCACACCAGAGCGATTTTGCTAAATAAAGGTTTAATTCACAAGTCTTGTGGTCAGACTTAAAGTTCCAAGCTAAGCAAATACAAAGCCTACAATACAAGCCTGTGCTTGAAAATGGCAGAAGCAAATAGGAAATGAAAGGCATATGATAGTCACTAGGATACTGCTGAGAAACCACTTTCCAGCTTGTAAAGACAGCTGTGTTTTAAACAGCCCTCTTACGTGTTCTTCATTACAGCCCTTTCTTTGCCACGTGCCATTGAGGTGACTGATGTTTTCAACATGTCGCTAATTTGTGGTTTTGCATATACTGTGTACATTCACATATTTCTTTTTCTTTGTTTCAGAGATGGTGATGTTGCTGGAATGGTGGTCAGGCACCGATTGCACCCTTTACACTGACCCAGAGAGTTACCACAAGTACGGGAAGGAGAATGCCATCGTAATCCTTAATCACAACTTTGAAATTGACTTTCTCTGTGGTTGGAACTTTTGTGAGAGATTTGGGGTCTTGGGGGTGAGTTACTTAGTATTTAAAATAAATCAACATGGATGTGAAAAAAAACCAAAATAAGTTAATTGTGATTTTGAATTAACTGATGCATGCTCGAATTTCAGCCAGCTGCTGTCCAGAATTAGAGGTGAACCTAAAGCAGTGCAGTGCAAGTATGTGGAGACAGGATGGCTTGGGAAACCACAGAAATTTTAAAAGCATTGCAGTTAAAGCTGATGAAGGAGATATTTTCTTAACTTGTGGAGATCATTACAGTTATTTCTCTCTGTGTGCTTACTAAGTAACTATTGCAGTTCATTGTGCTGCAGAAAGATGAGCTATCCTGTGATTCTTTCCCAGTAAATTACAGAATTTGTTTGCGTTTTCCAGTGTAGTCTTAGAAATCCACAGCCAGAGTTTGAATGATGTAGCCTGCCTCTCAGAATGAAAGAACAGCCATCTTAAGTGAAAGCAGTGACCAGCTAAAAGCTAGTGAGAGAAGGGGGAGGAATGAGTTACTCATGGTTGAATACACTGCTACATTAAGCTAGGAGTTCATGTGCATTTGTGTTCAGGGTTGCTTTTTTGTTTCCCCTGTGAGATCATGGGAATAATTCAAGCCCCTGCCTAAATCAGCCTGACTTCATTCTGTGGTGGTGACAATATTCTCTGTCTATAAAGGATTTAGATAAGGGTTCCTCCCTCATAAGAAAGACTAATGACTCATTTTGGCAGTGTTCTGCAGCATCCTTCTAGCTTTGATAATGGCCACTGTCAAAAGTCCAGACCTTGGATTGTGAACCTCTGATTTTTTGTGGCCTTTCCTTTGGACTCTTTGTATTTTCTGGACATTTAGGCACCACTCCAGTCACTTTCAAATTACAATAATAGCAGTCTGTTTAACAAAAACATTAAAAGGGACCTTAAAAGTGGAGGAAAGTGAACCTAAGCATGACAGGCTCTTAATGTAACCAGAATGGCTGTTGGCTTCTGAATAATACTGCTACCATATTGTCTAGGACTTGAGCACAGTGCTGGAGGATGTCATGGAACAGTAGGAGATGTAGAGAAACCTGTTCCTAGCAGACAGATGTATGTGAAAAAAACAGCGGTGCTGTAGTATGGTTTGTCTAATTTTGTAAGCCAAATGACCTCAGTTCATTAAATAAAGCTGTGTTTTCAAGGGTCACATGCTTCTTCAGAAAACACCAATGTAGAAAATGGAAGGATTGTTTCTGTACAAAGTAATAGGGACCTACAAGGCCAAAAATACCTTGTTTTACATTGTTGCTGTGTGGTTTGATTGAATCCCACTAGCTGCAAGTTTTTTTATAGTTTTCCAAGTTAATAAGGATTCTGTTTTAGTTTTTTATGTTGTTCCCTACACATAAGGAAACCACGACATAGAAACAACTGTTGAAATTACTGTGCTGCACTAACTGAAAATATTTTTTCCTTTTTTTGGCTGCTTGTATTTATTACTCAGTTTGCATTTATGCTAATCTTAGGATTATTTTAGGAACTGATATATGTTGGTTGTTCTTTTGCTTTTTAATTTTTTTATAACAAAACAAAACCAAATAAACAAAAAACCCAAACCCCAAAACCAACACAAACCCATTTCAGTCCTGAGTAATGTACTGTGGTTTTACTTCCCTGAAACTGTTCCCGGAAGAAATAGTTTCCATGTGCTCTCATTTGCATAGATGTCTTTACTCAACAAAGCAGTGCAATTCCCTCTTGGGGCAACCAGCCGAAGTTCATGTTAAGCCATGTTAAAAAAACCCAAAGAATGGAAAGTGCCAGACAGTCATTTTCCTGATTGGATTGTCTGTATTGGTGTACTGGTACTTGTCTTGGAGCAGTGCAAAGGTAGGTGATTGTGTAGTGATGGGGAGTGCAGGGTGGTTTGACTTGTGCTGCCTTACATGAGTTTCCACTGTGCAAAGTTTCATGGCTTGGGGTGGCAGCACAATTAGGAATGTAAGAACCATTATGTTGAGGGCTGATGTTTATGAAAAGAGTTACAAGGGAAGAAGCAAGTGTACAGAGAGCTTTCTAAGGTTTCACAGCCTCCAGTGTTTGGTAGCTCAGTGACTTTGTGAGCTAGTGGGTGTTCATATTTAATGATGTTTAATTGTATACTCCATGAAGTTTCTGTGCAAACTTTGGGTATCAGCCAACACCTTACTCAGCTGATCCCATGTCCACTGCTGCTGAAGAGGAAATCTCGCACATGCAGTCATCTGTTACGATGCTTGTCTGCCCTATTTTGGGATGTTTTAGATACCCTTTGTGTCTCTTCTCTGCCTTAACTAATCCAGCACTGGGGATGGGGGAAGAGGGAGAAGGTGAAGACAGCTTAGAGCCAAAGGAGTTGGAACTGGCTGTGCTTGGCTGCAGCAGGCAGAATGGCTTTGGTGTGATATCCAGCTGTGCCCTGCAGCTCTGGCAGACAACAGTAACACTGTTATGAGTGTCACAAGCATGTGTTCAAACTTGCAGTATTTTACAGCTTGAACATTTCTTTAATGAAGCCATTAAATGTAATTTTTTGCTTAGTTGTCGTGGTTTAACCATCCAGGCAACTAAACACCACACAGCCACTTGCTTACTCCCTGCCCCCCATGGGATGAGGAGGGGGGGTAAAATTTGGGGGTTGAGGTAGAGTTTAATAGGACAGAAAAGGAAGGGAGAAAAATCATGATGATGGTGATAAAAGAATCAGAGTGTGTAAAACAAATGATCCACAGTGGAGTTGTTCACCACAGTCCAGTTCCTGAGCAGCAGTCCCCAGCCATCTTTCCCCCTAGTTTATATACTGAGCATAACATCAAATAGTATGGAATATCCCTACTAAAACATCCTATCAGCTGTCCTGCTGTGTCTCTTCCCAGTTCCCTGTGTCTGCCAGTCTACTCACTAGCAGGGTGGTGAGAAACCAGAGTCCTTGATGCAGTGTAAACACTGCTTAGCAACAACTAAAACATCCTTGTGTTATCAACATTATTCTCATCCTAAACCCAAAACACAGCTACTGGGAAGAAAATTAGTTCTATTCCAGCTGAAATCCAGACACTGTTTATTTGAAAACAATATTAAACATCCTTAAACCTGTCTTGCCCCCTTGGTTCTCAAAAAAAAAAAGTCTCCATTTTGAAAACTGCCCTTCCTGGTCTTAGCTGAAACAGTCCATCTGTGCATTTGTCTGCTCCTTCTTTTGACTCTCTTCTCCTGGACTGGCTTTCTCCTTGTAGCCAAATTGCCATAATCCCTACAGGTTTATAAAACTCTAGCAGGGTGGTTTTGTTTTTATCAAAGTTGGTTTGGGGGGTAGTTTTTTGCTGTTTTAGGGAGATGGAGTGGGAGTGGCATAGTCTCTTGCCTGTTTTTAGGTTTGGGAACCTCAGTGTTCTTCCAGGGACTCAGATCTTGCGCTTTATGGCATGAGGTTCTTTGCTTTCATGAAGGTTTTTTACCAGCTCTGTAAAAAAAATAGCAAAAACTACCAAATAAAGTGCTAAGAATTTGAGAATTATATGTGGAGAAGAGGGAAGAATGACTATTCTAACATTTAATTTACTTATAGGTTTTTTTCTTTAGTATGATACTTTTCGAGCATCCATTGCAAAGTCCAGGAAGCACTGGGTTGACAGCACCAAGACCCAGAGATCTGTTCTTTTGTCGTGGAGAAGGAGAAAATCACATGAAGAAGCAATTCTATGCTCTTTTACTCTTGCAAGTTACTGTAGCTACTGAGAATCTTGCTAGCTCTAGTTGGATTCTGCACAGCTGGAGTTATGGATGTGTAACTGTTCAGCACCAAAACTTATATTATTATGTCAGTTGTTGTTGGAAAATAGAAGAAGGAGGCAAACTTCACAAAAATTAAAAGTCATCAGGGATTTCAGGAAAACCTGCATGTAGCCCAAACTATCAATCACTTACATCTGTATTCCACTTGTGGGATTTTTATGAAGGGTTCTTCCTGTTTTGTTTTCAGTCCTTGACACCAATCGGCCAAACATACCCATCTTCCTCTGCTGCCAGAGCTCAGTGTTGTGTGCAGGAGGAAGGATATTGAAGGGTCCTTGATGTCAAGTCAGCATCATGCTGGCATGGGCAGCATGGATGTCCATGGGGACAGCTGAATCCTACCTCTTCCTGCTACAGAGGTGGCTGCAACAAGCTGCAAGGGAAGGAGGGGATGGGATGCCAGCTTGGCTTTCTGTGGAGAGGGAAACAGCATAACCCCAACAGGACACAGCTTTGTCCACTCCAGTGTTTCCTAATAGAAGACAGAGCTGTTACTATGACCCTGAGCCCGGGTGGCTCTGGTGGTTTTGTTGTGGATACTCTGCTTTTCCAACCCATGCTGGTGCAGTGGTTGGGTGGGATGCTGACTTTGGTGTCTGTATGTTGCTCTGTTGTGTAAATAGAAATGTGGTCTTGGTGACAAGTCCCTGCTCTCTGTTGTGTCCTTCCCTTTTCCTGTCTGTGACATTCCAGTCCTAGGGTTTACCTTATTAGTGGGGACAGCCTAGCCACCGTGTCCCCATTCAAATGCATTAGTAGCATTTCGTTTCTTCAAGGTGTTGCCAACCATCCTGTTGAAAAAAGACCCACTGGACACCAGAATTTAAAATCAACACATAGGCAAGTTCTGAGGAGGGAGATGTTATTCAGGATTCTTACCAAAATCACTTTAATATGCTCCCTGCCTGGATTCACTGCTTTGTTGTTTGGTCTGCTGAAGCAGCAATAAAATAGCTTTTCTAGTAATTTTAATAACCATTTGTCTGAGATGAAGACATTAATATTGGCAAAAATTGCCTGTGCTTTAAAAGCTAAGCCTGCTGGTTTTAACCTTAACTATCTGTTCCATATGTCAGGAAACTTAATTTTATTTAAGAGTTTTTTATGTTGAAGCTTGCTATTGGAAAAGCTGGGTGTGGCTTTAAATGTAGGTGTGAGAAGTTACTTTTTTATATTATTGTATGGTGTGTGAGCACAGTAGTTTATGCATTTTAATGTATAATAGATTTTTAAACTAGATTTGAAGTGGCTGACAGCCACTGATATAACCCAGCATGTACTCAGGTGGCCAAGAAGGACAATGGCATCCTGGCCTGTACCAGCAATAGTGTGGCCGGCAGGGCCAGGGCAGGGATTGTCCCCCTGTACTTGGCACTGGTGAGGCCACACCTCGAGTGCTGTGTCCAGCTCTGGGCCCCTCACTGCAAGAAGGACATTGAGGTGCTGGAACAAGTCTAGAGAAGGGCAACAAGGCTGGTGAAGCTGGAGCACAAGTCCTGAGGAGCAGCTGAGGGAGCTGGGGGTGTTTAGCCTGGAGAAAAGGGGGCACAGGGGATATGTTACTGCTGTCTACAAACTGCCTGAAAGGAGGGTGTAGCCAGGTGGGAGTTGGTCTTTTCTCCCAGCTAATAAGTGATAGGACGAGAGGAAATGGTCTCAAGTTGCACCAGGAGAGGTTTAGATTGGGTATTAGGAAAAATTTCTGCACTAAAAGTTTTATCAAGCATTGGAATGGGCTGCTCAGGGAGGTGGTTGAGCCACCATCCCTGGAGGTATTTAAAAGTCGTTCACAGACGTAGCACTTGTGACGTGGTTTAGTGGTGGACTTGGCGGTGCCAGGTTAATGGTTCGACTTGATAATCATAGGGGTCTTCAACTGAAATGGTTCTATGATTCTAAATATGTAACTGTTCTTTTAGGCAGATGAAAGTACATTATTATTTGTATTTAAGACAGCATGTTAGCATGTGCTTGGGCACATATCTTCCAAAATATTGCTGTGTTACCTTTCCAACATGGAGAAGTTTTATTCAATATGAAGCATGAGGAATTAGGAGCCTAACTAAATTTCTGGAATGATAGCTTTGAGGGACTAAAGAAATATACCTTGCCATCATGATGTCCCAGAGAGTATAATATGAAGGAGTGATATATTTCAAAAGTAGAGCAGTCAGAATCATCAAAAGTGTGTCAATGCTGAGGGCAGTTTAGAGAGCAAATAACTTACGAGTCAAGTTGCCGCTGCCAGTGGTTTGCAGCTACAATGAACTTGTTTTAAAACTGGGGAACAAATTTTATTGGATACTTTCAGCTTGCACATTGGTTTCATGCTGTTTGTTGTGTTCTTTAAACAAGAGGTGTTGAATAACTGAGGTGGGACATGTAGAATCAAGATTTTCTTTCTTTGACAGCTTAGTTGGGCAAATGCAATAAAGCAAGCTTGTAAAAATACTTCTTTTAAGGTGATGTTGGTGCAGTCATTCACAAAAGGAGAACTTCATGGTATCTTATTTGAATGAACTTGGCCAAAATAAATTAACCTGGATTAAAGTGTTAGTATTGTAGATAAATTGTCCCTGTCCAGCAGTAATTTCATTAAACATCTGTTGAAATTACACAGTTCTGAGCACTGAAAATGTTTGACTTCCTTCAAGAAGGTAGCTTAATAAATCAGCACTTTTTAATGATTATTTTTCTGTTAAACAAGCTGAATTTGAAGGTTAGAGGTAACTGTCACATATTTACCAAAGCACTTTAGTAAAGGCTGAAGTCAAGTAGAGTTGCATTTTTCCCCCCAGGTATTTTCACAGGAGCTGTGCATGGGTAGATGACTGAAACAGGACAGATTGTAGCTCTAGTTACTGAAAGAGAGATCACAGAATCACAGAACATGTGGAGTTGGCAGGGACCCACAAGGATCATCAAGTCCAACTTCTGGTCCTGCACAGGACCATCCCCAGGAATCACACCAGGTGCCCAAGAGTGTTGTCCAGATGCTTCTTGAACTCTGTCAGGCTGGTGCTGTGACCACTTCCCTGGGGAGCCTGTTCCAGTGCCCAAACACCCTCTGGGTGAAGAACCTTTTCCTAATATCCAACTTAAACTTCCCTGACACAGCTTCAGGTCATTCCCTCAGGTCCTGTCACTGTCACCACAGAGCAGAGATCAGTGCCTGCCCCTCCTCTCCCTCTCGTGAGGAAGCTGTTGACTGCAGTGAGGTCTCCCGTCCGTCTCCTCCAGGCTGAACAGACCAAGTAACCTCAGCCGTTCCTCATACAGGTTCCCCTCCAGGCTCTTCACCATCCTCATGGCCCTCCTTTTGGACACTCTCTAATAGTGTAATGTCTTATATTTTGGCATCCAAAGCTGCCCCCAGCACTCAAGGTGAGGCCGCCCCATTGCAGAGCAGAGCGGGACAATCCCCTCCCTTGCCTGGCTGGCAATGCTGGGCCTGATGCCCCCCCAGGAGAGGTTTTTCCCTTGTGGCTGCCAGGGCACTGCTGACTCATGTTCAGCTTGCCATCAGCCAGGACCCCCAGGTCCCTTCCTGTGGGGCTGCTCTCCAGCCTCTCGTTCCCCAGTCTGTATGGCAGCTTCTGAGGGAGGCCTAATGTATTCTTCCTGCAGGAGAACAGTCTTGCCAGCATAATGCACTGAGGAGTTTCCTTTCTCTAATTCTGTCATTAGCCTTCCTTCTACTCCCAGAACAGATGGGTGCATAAAATAGTATGAGGTGATTTAGTTTATTTTTATGTGCATCTAAGGAGTCATACTCACACGTGTCTAAAAGAGCACTTTTAAATTTTAAAAATGCATCAGCGCAGTAAAAGACTAAGAACATGCCCTGGGGAAGAGTTCAGATATCTGTTCTGCCTTGGTGGTTATACCTGTACTACGGAACACCTTAGCTCACAGCATCCTTTCTTGTTTTCACTAGGTGGGGTGCGGGAAAACAGTGGCAACTTTTCTCCTGACTCTTGTGTAACTCATGCTCTTCTTAAAATATGTAAAGCATTAGAAAATAGGTATGGTGAAATAGTAATTTTAGCTAGCGTTTCGGACCGTAATTCCCGCATTTTAAAGTCTGCAGGAGGACTATTACATTGTCGGTTCTGACCCTGTGCTCTGGAGGCCTTGTGCACTCTATTAGATTAGTTTGTGGTAGGTCTTATTATACTGAACACTTACTGTAAATAAACTTTAAGAACATGTTGAGGTTTCTTCTCTTTTGTGGGTGGGGTGGTAGTGACAGGGCTGCTGTTGGCCTCATTGTGCAGCAAAGTGGTAAAAGGAGAGTCTGTTTCTCTCTGCCCCAGCTGGGAAGCTGGAAGAGGAGGCTGGGCTCAGTGTTGCTGCTGTCATATAATAGGGACTAATGTACAACATGGCTTGAAACTGAAATTACTATGGCTGCTTCTCAGGGGAACAGCAGGTTTGGAGTCCTGGTCTGAGCCCATCACTGAAATTATGAAATTCCTGAATGCTCAAGAGGGAGCACTTTTATTACAAAGCGTTAAATCATTTGATAGACATGGTTCCTGCATTCTTAGAAATGGAACTGTCATCCTCTATTCTGCTTCTCTGTAACAGTTGCTAGTGAAGCTGTGTGATGTGCACTTGCTTTCCAGTCTTATGAGCTTTTAGATACCTTAATTATTTAAGGTATTTTCCTTCTCAAGGAAGGAGGGTAGATGAAAAAAATAAGCTGAGATAAAGAATTAGGTCAAGTCTCTTCCTGTAGCAGCCAAGTGAACAAGAATGACTGAAAAAATAAAAGTAAATCTTTTCTGTTGATGGTAACTTCTAGTAATAAGTAATTTCTAGTCAAATGCCACATCCTGGAATCGATCTGCAGAGGATTTTGATGGGGTAGCTTATAATGATATCATGGTCAGAAACTGGACTGTAATTACTCCTATCTGTCTTTTAAGGAAATGTCACTGTTTTTTAGGAAATGCTGAAGCAATTTCTATAAGAACACAACACACACATTTGCCATTTTATTCATTTAATAACCAAGTGAAATGTAAGACAGCTCACCAAGGTAGGCTGGCTTGGGAGACAGGATAGGAGCACGTGGAATCAGTTCTTCTGCCCTAGGGGATGTTAGTCTGAGATGAACACAGAGTTAAATTCTGGAGTAGGATTAATTTACAGAACTTGTTGAATCCTTGACAAATCACATACTTCTGGAGTGTCTGGACCAGTCACTTCAATGTCTATCACACTGGTGAGACAGGAAGAGTGCTTTTTTTGTTTTTTCCTACTCCAGAAGCATGCTTTGAAGAGAAATTCACTACTGTAAGTATTTCTGCCCTTTCATAAACAAAACTAAACACAAATTAATTATTCTTAGTGCTGCTGTTGTTCCTCGTGTTTAAGGTTTCTTCTGTTGGTAAACTATGTGCACATAGCATCAGTATGTTGTGCAGCAATGACTCTGTGACTCTGCTTCTCTCTTTTTTTCTTTTTTTTTTTCATGTTGAGATGCCTCAGCTTTGGGGAGAAGCATAGTTTCAAGGTATCTTAAAGGCACTTGAGCTGCCACTGCCAGGATCTGATTGAATTAAGAATTTTTATTGATGTGGCTTGGGTCATTTTCATGGATTCCTCCCTGTTCAAAGGAATTTGGTTTCTCTTTTGGGTTTCAGCATTTGGGTAGGATAGAGCAACACACACTTATATGTATTCTAGAAGTCTTCCATGCAGATACCTGAGATTAGATTTGACTGTTCTGTCATATGAGAAAAACTTATTTTTTCTTTGTTTTGCTTTTACGTTGGTGTTTAAACTAGGTCTGGTCAATATGAATCAATCTGTTAGCATCTAACTGCAAGTGTCATACCCACAGTGAACTCATAAGTGGTTTAACTCTGTTTTACTTGCTTTGGTTCTGTCTTGCAGAGTTCCAAAGTGCTTGCAAAGAAGGAGCTCTCCTACATGCCTATCATTGGCTGGATGTGGTATTTCCTAGAGATAGTCTTCTGCAAGCGCAAGTGGGAGGAAGATCGGAAAACAGTTGTGCAGAAGTTGCTGAACCTTCGGGACTACCCTGAAAACTTTTGGGTGAGTGATGACTAACAAATGGAGTGTGAGGTGCTGCCGTGCTCAGCAGGAATGAGGGGCACGGGCAATATGTGATGCTTTCCAGGTTGTTCCTGAGACTTTTGATTCATTAACTTCCTTAGGAATACCAGGAGAATACTCTCAATTGAATTCTCTCAGGAATTTCCCATGCACTGTGTTGTCTGTTTTCTTCTCTGTAGTAGGAAGCCCTACAGATATTACTACAAAAATGCCTGCACTGTGAATCCACTCAGTAAATTTTTTTGTCCTCTAAATACAGGATCTGGGTAGAGGTAGATGCAGGGGTTCATATCTGTGTAACAAATGCATGTGACAATGTTGTATTGAAGCACATCAGCTATATTCTTTACCTAAGCTCCCCTCTCCCCTTAGATTGCAGAGTTCATACTAGTGTTTTTTCCTTCCCTGAGATTCTGCCATTCCTGTGAAGGTATTTGGTCAGACATGGCTCAGTAGAAGTGGAAGCCACCTGGTCACAGAAATGGCTCGTTGGAGCCATCAGCTGTGTTCCAGGGAGAGGATTGGTGTCACTTCTCATTAACAAGAAAGTCTTACTTTTTGCATCACCATAATTTTTTAGTATTAACCCTGCCTGGCATTTCCTTATCTGAGAATGAAAAGCCTTTGAATTTTTTCTCTTCCCAGGAATCATAAAAATTTTAGTTCTTCTGAGCTAGAGATGGCAAGAGTGTGATTCAGTTAAAGAAATGGTATCTTAAGCAGCCTCCCCGGAGCCTACAGAAACTATTACTGTTTCCTCATTGTTGTGGTTTTAGTAGTGGGGAGGGGGCCATAAAGATGGCTCCTATGAGAAGCTTCTGGAATTCTTCACCATTTCCAGCAGAGCCAATCTCTGATGGCTCTGAAGATGATGGACATACCACTGGCCATGTCTGGACCAATTAGAAAAGTTAGTTACGCCTCTGTGATGACATATTTAAGGAAAAATCAAAACAAAATGTGCATGCAGCTG